>MU189644.1:2387-13392 GCA_016904865.1 Pissodes strobi | reverse complement strand
GTGTTAATTAAAGAATATTTATAAATTAAACTAGATGGTATTTTTTTATCTTTAAAACGAAATTTGTATTTTGAATGATTATATATTTCTCCAGATATATTTGAATGACAAAAAGTCACAAGAAACTATTCGAAAAATTATAATTAGTGTTAATAATTATTACGAAGATCAATACAGTAATGAGGTAGACACCAAAATCATTAGATGCCATCATTGAAACTCATTGAACGAACAAAACATACTCTTAATAAAATAAACATTCTTAACTCTGTCTTTTCAGTGTCAACTTAGAAGAATTCGAGCCAGAAGACTAAAAATTTTGGGATAACTAGCGAGAGAAAGCATGAGCTCTACAAAACAGCACTAGGAAAACGATTTAAAACATATTTCATGCAAGAAAAAAATTACGCGTGCAGCACCGTAAACGTGATAGAAGTAAAACTTCTTAAATAATAATAAAACACAATGATAAATATTAATTACACAACGCGTGGCGTGGTACAGGGTGGCCTGTTTATTATGGGATGACACCTTATCTAAGAATCTACACTGTGTACCAAAAAAGTTTAATACAAAAGTTGTTTGGATTCACTTAAATCTTTAAAATATTATGTTTTCATGTATATAAGGTGTTCGTATTTTCGTGGACAAGTATCAACTTCCTTATTTTAAATAGAATACCCTGTATATTAAAACATTTTTGATTTCCTCAGAAAATTCTAGATATATTTTATTATAATATCCTATACCTAAGTCTAACCGTTTTTGACATATTTTGAATTTTATGTCAAAAATGACGTTTGCAGGTCTAACTATCAATTTCTCCTATTGAAAGCCTTTGTTATTTAATGGGAATTGGTTTCCTTGTAGAAGGGGATCTACTTAGCAGTCTGTTTTGGCATTTTTATAATAAATAAAAACAGGGTGATCAAAAATTTACATGAAAAATTTTAATGAAAAAATCGTTAAAAGTAATTTTTTTTTCAAAATTACCATATACGATACAAAGGAAAGACTCTTGTTACTGCTAGAACAGCTGCGCCCGACGAAAGATTAATAACTTAATCGTCCGGCCTGGGGTAATAAGTAGGTGTATTGTCAGACGACAAGAAATAGTGTCATTTCTGTAGTGCTCGATTGTTTTTTTTGCCACGTCTCGCCGTCATGGCCAACTAATAACAAAACTTAAAAGCCGTATATCATTTTTACAATAGAAAAATGTTAAATTGGCAATATTTCAAAAACCACTAAGATATAATCATAAACTTAAGTTTTTCGAATAGACAATTTTATGCAAAGTCGCCCTTATTTATAGTGCTAAATAAGATAAAATTATAAAAATAGGGGGTTTTAACACAGACCATTAAAGTAGATTCCCTTCTACAAGGAAAACAACCCCAATTAAATAATAATGGACTTCAATAGGAGATATTAATAGTTATATTTAGAGCGGCAAACGTCATTTGTGACATAAAATTCAAAATATGTCAAAAACGGTTAGACTTGGGGCACGATACACATATAACGGTATGCTGATTTCTAGACTTGTTTTTGACCCGCCCGCGCATCTACGTCATTTGGGAGCAAATGTATCTCTTTCACGCTGTCAGCTTATTTACTTAAGGAAATTTGTAGATTTGCGTTGTATTTTTGGACATTTAGTGTTATTGTGTATGCACTAGGATTTTTTAAAGTAAAAGTTTATAGTATAATTATGGCGAACTGTGCTGTGGTACGTGCGAAAACAATAATAAGGGAGTGATATAAAATATTTTTGGTTTCCAATTCCATGACGACTTAGTAAAGCAGTGGCTGTGTGCTTGTCGAGAGAAGATAGAACGAACTCATCAAAATGAAGGAGAAGGCATAACATCAAATTATTTTTTACAACCCGCATATTTAAAACAAGAAATTAATGAAGAACTTTCAAGTGTTATGGAGAACTTTAAAATAAGAGAAAAACTAAGTTTTGAGGCTTTACGTTATGTAGCAGGATATGTGGCATATAAATTTAAAGATAAATATCCCTCTCTGTGAATACCTACAACAACACTGGATGTGTCCAATTTCTCTGACTGGCTTGAAGTCATTTCGAAAGGTTCTCGCTCTCTTCTATGCCCAAATATAACGATTTGGGAGCTAGCTCAGAAAATTAACACTGAATTTGATAAAATGCATGGCTGTTGTTTAAGCAGATAATCTTTTTTCTGAAATTAGCTGAAAAGAACAAAAGGCTGCGCTTACCTGACACGTCGGCGTGGTCGGTGCCATTCGCGGTGATTAAGTGTTTGTGCAGAACGAGAATTTATATTATTTAGATTAGGAGACCTTGTAATGAAAGTTGGGCGAAATATTAATTAATTAATTATGTATGGCGTTGGGCGCCAACTCTATACTACTTTTCGTAACCAAAAAATTTTTTTTACTAAATGTTGTTCGGTTTGAGACTCGTTTTCTTTTTTTATGGTTCTTCTCAGGGGGTAGATTGTTTTTCTTACTAGCCGTAATTTTTTTGTGGGCGCCATAGTTCCTAGAGACAATGCGAACTGAATATGAATACTTAAATATAAATAATTATGAAGGCAATATATCTTATATATCAGAAATCGCAATCTCTCGCAGACCTCTATCCTGCGATAAATTAAAGAGGTAAGTTAAAAACAAGTTATATATTAATTATTTAATTAAATTACAAATATGATTGATGGAATTATTTGAAATGGAGTTTATCTATATAATTAAGTTACAAATATAATTGTTGAAATTTTTTGAAATGGAGTTTGTCTGATGAATAAATTAATGTGAAAGATTAAAAAATTAAAAAGTTACAATTGGTCTTTACAATATGTTTATCTTCTGTAACCATGCGAACGTATTGAGACCTCCACTGGAACCGTTTCTGCCTGTTCCCAAGTTAGTATCTGTTGGGTTTTTCGAGGAGTTATTTGATTCACGAAGTATTGGTTCCCTCAGAGTGGTTCAGTACGGCAAGTGGACGCTGCTGCTGTTTGACAAGCAAGATGTTTTCTTCAACCAGTCGTGCAGGTTTATAACATGAAAGGAGAAATAAACTAATCTTAGACCAATGTATATTGCTAATTAAATAATATTCAAGGAAATGTCATGTGAACATCAGTGACAATGTTAAACATATGGTAAAGCAATCTACAAATTGAAAATTCACTGGTAAAAGCAGATATAATTAGAAACTTAAATGTTAAGTTGAGCAGACAATAAGCAAAAATTATAAATAGTTACTGTTAATCAAGATACCCTTTTCTTACTTTAAAATATAAAATTCAAAAGAAAATGATGATTGAAATATAAAATTGAAAAGAAAATAATGGAATGACGTTCATTTAAATAAAAGGAAACTTTAAATTTGATAATAAATAGAGAAATAGAGGTACAACCTCTAACAATGAGTCTTATGACTCAAAATAAGTAAGTACTATGACTTTACTTAGGCCCTTGGCACATAATAAGATAATATAATAATAATTTAGATAAAAGACAAAAGCAGATAAATTAACATGTGTGAGATTAACCTCTCATAAATGCAAAGTAATGTCGGTACATCAGGATTGAGACTAGACAGAGCGAATGCTAACAATTATATGCTTGATGTAATAAGTACATTGAAAATTTAATTAAATGAACCTGAAAACAAAAATATTAAAACTAGCAATACTATGAGGGAAAATTCGGAGAAATTCTACTGACAATTCAATTTACTACTTTTGCAGGAATATATAGAATTTACCCTGAGAATTAACCCAGATAATACTGTTCAATTTAAATGAAAATACGTAAAATAATGTGCGTGATCACTGACCGATAAAAGAATTACGGTCTCCCTAAATTTGGACTAAGCCTCTTTCAAATTACATGAATTTGATTAATGAGAGACGCAAATATTCACCAATAAATCGGTAATATTACCCAAAAGGTCACGACAATAATTAAAAAATATTGAAGATGTAAGCTAATTAAAAGTGGAATACAAAAATGCTAAATTCTTGCTTTAGCCAAATAAGACTAAGCGAATCATAAACAAATATTAATTATGTATTTAAAAGTGAGAGAATTGGTTAAATATATTGCAAGATGAATTAAATATTTCAAACTTGATATACATCAAAAGAATTATATCGAAACAAAGAAGTTTTTAAAGAATCATGAAAATTTATTACCGTTACCTTCTGATAAAAGAAATAACACGGCAATTATTACTAAAACGGAATATAAAGAAAAAATGCATCAACTATTGATTAATGAGAGAACTTATACTAAACTCAAAAGATCAGACCAACAAGTATCAAAGAGAAAATAATAAAAACGTAAACTATTTAAAGGCAAAAATGTATATTGATGATGAAAAAGCTAAAAGAATTATAATTGCGAAAATCCAAGTCCGAAAATATATGGACTTCATAAACTTCATAACCGTTTTGGCCTATCGTATCATGCATCAACAGACCTGGCTATAAAAATTCTAGATTCATGCATGACATTTTAAATAAATTAACACCAATATTTCAATATAATGTACGGAGTTCGTACGAAGTTGTGAATCGTCTAAGGGATGTGACTCTCCCGGACGATTATGTACTTGTTTCATTTGATGTGAAGTCCCTGTTCACCAACATTCCACAAGATCTAGTAACTAATGTGATTGATTTTCATTGGCACGAGATATCTAAGACACAAACATTGAGAACTCTGATTTTCACGATTTGATAAGGTTTGTTTTCCGATGTAGTTATTCTTCTTTTGATGACCAATTTTATCAACAAGAATTTGGAACTCCCATGGGAGCACCAATTAGTGATATCAGGGCTAAAAGTGATATTAAAGAAACAACATGTTTAACCCTACTGGACTTTAGTAAAGCCTTCGATACCATCGATCATCAATTACTTTTAGCTAAATTGGAATACTTTGGATTTTCGGATAAAACTATTACTTTTTTTGAATCTTATCTTGAAGATCGTTATCATTGTGTCCGTGTCATAAAAAACTCAGGTCAAGAATACTCAAATTTTTTGCCCTTAAGCGCAGGTGTACCACAAGGCTCTATATTGGGACCATTACTTTTTTGTGTTTATGTGGCTGATATGGAAAATTGCTTACAACATTCAAAATTGCAACAATACGCAGATGATTCTCAGGTGTATCTATCCTTTGACATGCCAGGCATGCTTAGAGCTCAAAATAAAATTAACAGTGACTTACAAAATTTGACCTTGTATGCTGAAAATCATAATTTGAAACTAAATGCTTTAAAATCGTGTGTAATGTTTGTAACAAATAATAAAAATCAATTAGATGAAATTAAGAATACCTTAAAAATCAATATAAAGGGCGAAGATGTACCGATTGTCACTGAAAAAAATAATTTGGGAGTGGTAATTGACTCAAATTTGCGTTTTACAACCCATGTTAATAATAAACTTAAGGCTGCTTATTCCCGATTAAGAGGTCTATATCAGTATAAAAATATTTTACCACCTAAAATAAAATATTGGTTGTGTGATGCACTCGTTCTGTCATTGCTCGATTACGGTGATATTGTATATGGCGACTCCTTAACAGTTTATTTATCTAACAAAATTCAAAAATTACAAAACAGCTGTATGAGATATTCTTTTAACATACCATATAGAAATCACATAACTCCTTATTTAAATACAAATTCTATCTTAAATATGAACAATAGAAGAAAGGTGCACATGTACAATTTAATATACAAAATCATCAAAACTGGCCAACCTGCAAGTTTAAGAAATTTATTTTTCACTCGGGAACTTACATATAATACGCGAAATCCTTACTTACTTACAATCCCTATGCATAGAACATCGACATTTAAAAAGTCATTTGAATATGTAAGTGTCCGCATGTGGAATAATCTGCCTACTCATATAAAAGAAAGTTCACCTGCAAGTTTTTTATTAAATATAAAAAAATATGTCTTAAATGCGCAACTCACCGGAGTAGTATTGTAATGCTTTAAAGGGACCCACTTGTCATGGTATTGCTTAGCTGATTCCTGCCTTAAAAGTATTGAGCTTTTTATTTTAATCCTTCAGAAATAGAAATAAGTTTCATTTCGTCTTACCGCTTCTGCCTCTTCTGTGGTTCTTGCCGGCCTTTGCTCCCTCTCTTGCGCTTCTGACCTCTCTACTCTCTAAACTATTGATTAATTTATGCATATTGCTCTATCTTTCATAGAATTGTTTTTCTTTTTAAATACAACCGGGTTGTACGGCACATGCGCTGAGTCGCAAGTGTATCGGTTTTAAAATCGCAGTACACTCCGATTACCATATTAATATTGTTGTGATGAAACTTCATAAAATCATGTACACTATTAATGTTTAATAATGTATTATTTATTGAAATTATTGTATTTATTTTTTATGGTAATAAAACTGTTTTGAATTTGATTTGAATTTGAATTAGTCCTATACTCGCCAATCTAGTGATGGATTATGTTACACGTACATTGTTAGAACTTCTAGACTTTTTTTATCCAATTCTTCTTTTTGTACGTGGATGATTCCATCACAGCGGTTTTAAGCAATAAAGTGAATCATGTTTTACATTAATATAAGCTTGGATTTTACAGTAGAAGTAGAGATTGAAAATAAATTACCATTTCTTGATTTATTGGTTATCAACTCAAATCAAAGAATAGTATTCAATTTGTATAAAAAGCACACTAGTTCGAACAGAATTCTCAATTACCATTACATTACATCAAAAAAAAAAAAATAATAATAATTAACAGTTCCGGGAAAACATTTTAAAAGTGAGCAATAATGAATTTTGGAAAATCTCCACCACAGTTTGAAGGTCAATAATTATCCAAGGGGTTTAATTAATCGTATTTTAAATCAACGCCCACCAAATCTAATAACAGGGTTTCGAATATTAACATATCATATTATAAAATTCCCTACATACCCAATCTGTCTGAAGCCATATCAAAAAAACTAAAAACCCCAAATACACAGATTGCTATGTATAATACTAAATAAGTAAACAATCTATTTGCTAAAACTAAAGACCGCACGAAAAATGAATTGAAGAGTGGTGTTATCTATAAGATACCTTGTGGTGGTTGTCCCTACAGTTATATTGGAGAAACGAAACAATATTTAAAGAAAAGGTCCTCGGAACATAAACGCTATTGTAATGTTACCTACATGGATAATCCCAGAACTGGATTGGCTAAACATCATTTTCAAGAAGGGCATAATTTTAACTTCAATGAAATTAAAGTGGTGGACTTTGAGACAAATTTTAAAAAGAGAATTTTTTCTAGAAATGTGCCATATTCACAATACAAAATACAATGTTTATTTAAATGCAGATACACAAAATCTTAACAACATTTATCATACCATAATTAGTAATTTTCAATATACTGGATTATAGTTTTGCTCCCACAGCAATCACAAACTAGACAGAGCCAATCAAATGCGATTATTTCGGTTTGCAAACTGAAATGGCTTACTGTGGTTGGCTCTGACTAGTTTTTGATTGCTGTGGGAACACAGCTGTTGGTGAATGGGTGGAGATACAATCTAGATTTGCACTCGTGATGTACGTCACTGCGATTTAGTAGGTACCGATACAGCATTGCGACTTCATGAGATTCATTCTTAATGATCGCTCGTCAGAATTGTAACTCGTAGTAATCTAGGTGCGTTTTGTTAGGTTCTTCAAGTTTGTGTGTTTTTACGTCCCATTTACATCTTTCAGTTGGCTAAAATACTAATACTTCAGATTGTTCAACTTCCTTCCTTTACCCTGATAGACAGATAATAATTATTTTAAATTCTGTATAAAAAATTACGTTTATATATGTATTCTAATGACCGCCCTTTGATTTTTAGCCCTGAGGATGACACTGATCAGTGCCGAAACGTTGGCGTTTTGATTTGAATATTTAATAAATATTGTCCAAGTAAGCTGAGATTTCCTTCAACCTAAATAAATTTATTACGACAATTTTAATATTACTGGTATTATTGTTACCTTCCAAAATATATATCTGAGGCAAATCTTCCCTAGTGCCCGCCAAAGAGTCCAAAATATCAATTTTCAAACATCAACATCTAAAATTTAATTGAACATTTCAGAACAGGTTTTTTTGAGGACACCCTATACAAAACGAAAAAAAATTACAAATGGGCAGTAGACACAAATTTGTACTTTTGCATAAAACGCTTTTGTGTTTATTCATAAAAATTGCTCTCCAGATTTTTCGCTATAATAAATTTATTCAAAATGATTTCCATATAATATATAGATTAAATAATCCGTTCATTTAAATTACAATAAAACGAATCTCGAAATAAATTTTCCGGAAAACGATTGAATAATAGACTTCAAAAGTTCGACATAAAAAGTTAGCTAATAAAATTTTACGTTCAGGAAATCTCCTTTATAGAATATAAAAACGGATTTATCTTTATAGGGGCATGCTTTGCTATCATTACTCGGAAAAATTTGTCCCAAAATATTTTACGGGCTCCTATACGTCACCACTTTTAGTGTAGATTCGTGAGATATAATAAGCCGCAAAATATGATACATTTTTATTTTTGACCTTCGCAAAATAAAGTTGACCTTCGCTGCTTTTGAAATAGGTACTATACATCATGTTACAGTTAGTAGAAAAATTATGAAAAGTGAAAGAATTAGTTGATGATTTAATGTTTCCATAATATAAATATGTGTGTAGTAGTTTTGTTATTTTTCTAACGTTGATTATGAAAATTTTAAGTTCATCTACATGGCTAAATTTTAATCAAACTTAAACTATTTTTGTTCCCGAAAGTTTTAAATACGTATCCATTTAACATTATTGAATGCATGAGTGGGTATCTCTCATGTGCATTGAATTATTTGTAAATATTGTTTTTGTACTTTCGAGACAAAAGTACATCCTTAACTGTGTCCGAGAAGGTACTAAAAAGCTTTATTTAATCCTAAGCTGCTAGCAACATAAAATATAAAAAGGTTAAATTTAACAATTTTTTTTCATATATTTAAATTCAATTGGATTTACGTTTGCACAATTTACAATATTAAATAGTCGATTTGTTCATCGCTATAGTATGCTGTATGACGCTGCTTGATGAAGAACTACATGCGACAGCTTCAGAAGCTTGCTCGGAAGCTTATCTGGAAGTGCTTCCTGAATGTTCGACAATTGAAATGCTTTCACGTCACCATGTTCAAAAATTTTGTCGGCACTAGTTTTTATATTATTTATGGAATTTTAGCGTAACTCTCGGCAATCGCTACTGATTTTCATCCTCCATGAATTTTTAAAATATCTGTAGACACGCCAGTCAACCAATAAAGACGCAGCCATTCGACGAAAGCAATATCCAGTGCATAATGCTGAATTGTGTAGATTTGGAAATGCTGCTACTTTTGGGGTAGTTTTCCATATATATTTTTACCGACTGGCTGGGTAGTATATAGATTGTTTTGATAACGCACGAAAACTCTCGAATGAAGGATATCAGCCTTTCCTAAAGCTACATACTTCTAACAGATTTCAGGAAAATTGATAATATATTTACCTGAATTTTTCACAATACAATTTTTATCAATCTTCTTTTTAGTATTTTTAATATTAATCAAAACTGAGAGAGAGACCCAAATCAGATACATCGTCCACCGATAACCGAACTAACTCCTTACTTCTACAGGCTCCTGCGATAACAAATTGGTTGGCTGGAGCATCCACTAAAATTCGTCAACCTGGTCCCCTGTTAGTATCTTGGGTTTTGGGCTTGTTTCTTCTTTTTAGCAGAACAATTAACTTGCGAAATTTGCTGATATCAATATTATTTTTAATGCTTAGCACGTTCTCCAGCATGGAATAATGTGCCCAAAGCGTCGAAGGAGAGGAAGTCTTAGATTTCTAAACACGGGTAGGGTATTTTCGTCGAAATTTTCCACTCTATGTTCACAGCACCATCTTACAAATACCTTATATTGCGCTTCAATTTGTAATGAAAGCTCTTATTTTTGGTGTCGCAGGAGCCTGTAGAAGTAAGGAGTTAGTTCAGCTATCGGTGGACGATATAACTGATTTGGGTCTCTCAGTTTTGATTAATATTAAAAATAACAAAAACAAGATTGATAAAAATTTTATTGTTAAAAATTCAGGTAAAAATATTATCAACTTTCCTCTAATCTGTTAGAAGAACTATTAGCTTTAGGAAAAGCTGAGATCCTTCATTCGTGGAGCATTCACTAAAAATTTGTCAACCTGGTCCTCTGCTAGTATCTTGGCTGTTTTGGCTTATAGTTGCTGCTTCTTTTGAGCACGACAATTAGCTTGCGAAATTTGCCGATATTATTTTTAATGCTTAGTACGTTCTCCAGCTTGGAATAATGTGCCCAAAGCATTGAAGGTGGGGAAGTCCTGGATTTCTAAACACGAGTAGAGTATTTTCGTTGAAAGTTTTCCCATTACGTTTACAGCACCATCCTACAAATACCTTATATTGCGCTTCATATATTTTCCTCGACCTTCTAATGCTTTTTCAGATGCTTTTTCAAATCAAAATTTTCCATTTCGAATGTGATTACAAAGTTAAGTCTTTCAAAGTAGACTAATAAAATATTGAACTGGTGCTTGCATTAAGTTGTGACATTATCAAGTGTGTTTAAATGTATACCTACATATCATGATGCATAAATTTATGATATGATATTAAGATGCATCTACATCATGTGGTGAGCAAAATTTTAGCTGGTAATAATATTCATAGCGAAGGAATGACAGATCCTTTCTATAACTATTTGCTCTCCACATGTCGTAGACACATCTGAATATCATATTCTGTCTTTATTGCACCATGCCTATTATATATGACCTGATTTCACTATACTATGCTCGGAAGTACACAAAATAATGCACTAAATTGCCTTACTCCCTTGAATGGTTGTTGCGGGAATAAATGAGTCACTT
>JAEQML010049705.1:0-50179 GCA_016904865.1 Pissodes strobi | reverse complement strand
GATGGCTTCAGAATCTTATGAGGATGTTCTTAAGGTAGAGAATAATTCATTTTGCGAGTAATAAGATTAATTGGCTTAGAATTTTACCTGTAAAATATTTTTCCCCGTTATAAATCTTCTTCCGACCGTTCACTTGCACAACATTATTTCAAGGTTCTCTGCACGGAGACATCAGAACATTGAAGTCATGATTTTATCGAGTAAAGATATCTCTGAAATTCTCTGGTTTAATACAAAGGAGATGGTATGATGTTGAGTAACTCTTAAACTTAACATTTTAGGATTTTGTAATTGATAAATACTGCATTTATATACAGGGTGGCCCATTAATGTGACAAGGTCCCGTATCTCCCTTATTTACAGAGATACAAAAAAAAAAAGTTAAATACAAAAGTTGTAGGATATGTCATGGTCCATAGTGTAAAAATATTTTCGTAAAAACTTGATGTTTGTTTTTTACTTTTTCTAAATGGTATATTATTGCACATTTAGAATCTACATAAAATTCTAGATATATTTCATGTATAATATCCTATACCTAAGTCTAACCGTTTTTGGCAAATTTCAAATTTTATATCAAAAATGACGTTTGCAGGCCAAAACATCATTGGCAATCTTTTCTAACCAAAGCGTTTATTAATTAATTGGGGTTGATTTCCTTGTAGAACAGGACCTACTTTAGTAGACTGTGTTGATATTTTTATATTAAATTGATACATGGTGATCAAAAACGGCAATAAAAAATAAATTCAAAAAACCAAAAAAGTTCATAATTTTATCTTATTTAGCATTAAAAATAAAGGTGCCTTTGTATATGATTGCCTATTCCAAAAAAAATGTAGTTTTCGAAATACTGACAATTTAACATTTTCCTAAAAATGCTGTACGGCTTTTAAGGTTTGTTGTTAGTTGGCCATGGAATATATAGTTAATATTATTAACTGTTTAAGCAAGAGTATGCAAATAATGACTCAGGAGACTGAATGTCGTCCGTTATTATAGAAAAATAACTATTAATATTAAATTGATAATATAGCGAAAACTATAACTATTATACAGCTATGAGTATAACTAGTTATGCAGATACACCTTAAAATACTACACGTCAAATACTTACTACCTAATTAAACCTAATTAAATGTTCGAAATGCCCGCCCCATTCTTGAATACACAGTGCAGTACGGCTCTCGAATTCGCTACTTAAATTTCAACACTGATATCCTGAAAACAGTTTTTAATACTTGCTCTTTGACATACCCTCATATGCTAAAGTCCATTTTGGTTAGATCTGGAGATCTAGCAGGCCACGAAACAGGCCCTCCCCAGCCAATCCAGCGATCTGGATATCTTGCATTTAAAAATGTTATGATCGGCTCTGTATGATGGACTGGGGCCCCATCATGAAGAAACCACATTTCTTGTTGGGTTTCATTTGACACTTGAGCGAATAAATTATCCAAATGGTCTTGTAAAAAATCTAAGTATACTTCCCCTGTGACTCTTTGATCAAAGAAATATGGTCCAATTACATGGTTACCGACAACACCTCCCCAAACATTTAAGGTCCATCTAGTTTGGGAAGTATATCTTACCAAATATGGATTTTCAGTCGAATAGTAATGAAAATTGTGTCTATTTACACATCCGTTTCTCTGAAATGTGGCCTCATCTGTGAATAGGATCAAATGAGCAAAATTTATTTTCTGATTTATTTTGTTTTGAGCCCACAAACAAAAGTTCAATCGTTTTTGGTAATTTTCGGGAACCAACTCCTGAAGTAGTTGAATATGATAGGGGTGCATTTTTTGAGACTTCAGTATTCGCTGAACCGTGCTTCGATCAACACCAACCTGCTGAGAAAGGGATTGCTGTCCAATATGCGGGTTTTCTGTTACTGTTAATAATACATTCATTGATTTTCCTCAGTTTGTGCACGTTTTCCCTAATATCATCTCTAGTGCTCGATTGTTTTTTTTCTCGACGCGTCACGCCGCCATGGCCAACTAACAACAAACTTTAAAAGCCGTATAGCATTTTTACAATAGAAAAATGTTAAATGGCCAATATTTCAAAAACTACAAGTTTTTCAAATAGACATTCTTATACGAAGTCACCTTTATTTTTAATGCTAAATAAGATAAAATTATAAAAATAGGAGGTGTCCATTTAAAAAATTAACTTTTCAGGACTGTATCAATTTTATTATAAAAATATCAACACAGTCTACTAAAGTAGGTCTTGTTCTATAAGGAAATCAACCCCAATTAATTAATAAAGGCTTTGGTTAGAAAAGATTGCCAATGATGTTTTGGCCTGCAAACGTCATTTTTGACATAAAATTTGAAATTTGTCAAAAACGGTTAGACTTAGGTCTAGGATATTACACATGAAATATATCTAGAATCTAAATGTGCAATAAAAAAAGTAAAAAAACAAACACCAGGTTTTTACGAAGCACCCTGTATAATTGAAAATTTTTTTACACTAGGGACCATGACATATCCAACAATTTTTGTTTTTAACTTTTTTTTGTATCTCTGTAAATAAGGGAGATACGGGACTTTGTCACACTAATGAGCCACCCTGTATGTAAAGTCACTCCCAATCCACTATAATATATGGTAATATTGAACTATGTTACTTAGGGCCGGTATTTGAATGTCACCTTAAGGTACAGAATAACCTTAGGTCATCCTTAATACAAGTTTAACCGTATATCAAAGTTCCCTTAACCTAAAGTGAACCTTAAAACACACCTTAAGGAGCAGATCTTTAAGGGCGAGGCAATCTTCCACTTAACGCGTAAAGTGCCACTCAAATTAGTTTAAAATATTGTTACAGATGGCGCATTTTGACATTTGATAGTCACAACGGCGTTTATTTGACGTGATTTCACTTTTGTTTAAAGTTTAAACGTGGTTTGTCGTTTGTGGTTAAAACTTTCAACACTCTTCTGATTTACGTTATAGATTGTGGATTGTGGATATTTTGTGCTACTTTATTTGTTGCATTGGCGTTATTGTATTTGGTCATTAAAGGTTAGTATACTTTGTTTAACACCTTTCCCTAAAGCAATTTATGTCATTGTTATTATAAAGAGATTATTACTTATTGTTAACTCAAATGAAGCATCAATATTTGTTACAGTTTGAAATATGGAGAAAGTAGCGAAAAGGTGCCCAAATTTCACGGCAACGGAGTGTACCCTTTTGACCCATCTGGCGAAGAAATATGTTTCGGTTATCGAGAACAAAAAAACTGATTCAGTTACTTGGAGGGAGAAAAAGGCCTGTTGGGAAAAGATTACTTCAGTCAGAATTTTAGCTAAGTGACAGTTGTGGCGCAATTGAAATACGCCAAACAATTTAAGGTTTACCTTAACGTTAAGGGTACCTTAGCTAAGTCTCAAACTTAAGATGACATTCAAATACCGGCCCTTAGTATTATTTTAGACCATTCTTAAATTTGATATTCATTTTAAGGGTTATCTGGAACAGACGTTGATTGTTTATGTGGATAACATCCTAGAGAATGATCTTTTGGACGTAACGTTCTATGATAATGAAGGTAACAAATTGGTAATACTAACACCTGATGAGGGAGCACTGGATAATGTGGAACCATTGTGTCCCCTACTAATTATTAGGTAATTTTTATATATATATTTTTTATGTTTTAGTAATGCAGCTCTTATTGTATAGTGCCGATTGTATACGATTGTTGAGATAACTGTATACACTATCCACTAATTTGAGTTTAAGTTTTTTAATTATGTAACTAGATCGGAACAGCTATAGCGATCTGCAGGAAGCATTCGCTATATGAACACCAATTTTGTTTTTACGCTGTTTTTTCCTTGCGACTTAGATACATCTTTATTATATGCATTTTCCTTTAATACATCATTTAGGAGTGACGCCTTAACTCGTGAAATTAAACTTTGCTAGAAGTAGTTTTGTTTCATGAACCTGTTTTTTAAATGATTTTTTCATGCCTTATTTTAAAGAATTTTTCTGAAATTGGCATTATAGGAAATTATTTGTTGTAGTCCTCATCCTACCTTTGTATATGATCGGAGGCAATGTGCTGAGGTGTGAGTCTCCTTTTGATGCGAGATGCTTGTAACCTCACGCGTGGTTCAAATTATTTGATTTATCAAGGATGTGTTATCAAGATTAATGTACTCATAAAAGCAAGATTCCTATTATAATCAAATACTGTTAACGACTTTACTAAAATTTGCAGATTCTATAAATGATGGGATCAATATGTCTCTGTGCATAGTATTGTTCTTAAAGGCTTTAACTTAGTTGGATTCATGAAACGCAACACCAAGTGTGAAAAGCTTTTATATGTTTCTGTATGTAATTATCTCGCAGCATCTTGGACTAATGTTCGGTGATTTGTACTCTGACTATCCATAAAAATAAAATTGAGGGGGTGCAGAACAAATTCAAAAAATACTTGCTATAGAAACATCGTTTTTTCCCCTCAGAACTTACCTATGAGACCTGACTCTTGTGTGGAGTGAGGAGCCTTGAATACAACGAAGATACTTTATTCAACCATAATAGGTTGTTGCAGTCGGGCCCAATTAGTTCTTGCAAGAGGGATAAAGCAGCCGCAACTATTTCATACCGTTTACCTTCGGACCAACTACTGCCAAACCACTTTTGTAAAATGGCGTGTAAACACAATCAATTTTACTCATGCTGTGATATGTTTAAGATGTACAGTATCAAACACGAAAATTTCGATTTTATTCGTACGTTATATTGTTGTGTTTATAGTAATACTGGTTGTCTTTTGTTCCTTCAATTATTTCATCTGTCATTTATATATTGTACCTTTTATACCATATCATGCCCTTTTACGAGTCTAAATAAATGAATACATACTTACATTTCTATTTCAGTTCTCGGATTTATGGTTTTGTGTCTCACGCCAACGAGACCTCAATCTTTATACAGCCTAGTGTACATGCTGAAGAAATTGCTACCCTTCTGGGACAAATGTATGAAACTTACGAAAACGTAACTGAAGATGCCACGATCATTCCCGAAGAAGGTATATATGAATAGTATTAGGGTTTTTTTAAGTAGACATTTTCGTTTTTCTTTTACCATTTTTGCAAACTATGTATAATGGCTTTAATTTTTTTATAAACCCATTGCTTCTACAGGTTTTGTATATGCAGTTCATAGCGCTGATGGTAACTGGTACAGAGGCAGAGTGGAGAGTTTTGACGATGACAAAGCAACCGTTTCTTACATTGACTATGGCAACAGCGAGGAAGTGGTTTTCAATGAGTTGAGAGAACTGAAGAGTGAATTCAATGTGCCTAATATTATGTGTCTGCAGGTAATTCAGTGTTTTAAAGTAAAATATAGTAACAAATATAACCTACACTAATTGCTACTACACAGTAATGATATAATTTTGACGAAAAATATTAGGCACTGAATCTTTTATCTAGTTTTGTATTTATTTATTTCTTCGAAACCAGATGCAAGATTCTTTGGGAGCCGATTAAAATACAGCATCGGTCAGTGAGTGAAATATATCACTGTGACATTGGCATTCTCTTGAGAGTAATGTAGTTGAATGGGGATAGACCCAAGATTCGTTCTGTTCAACGGTGACTGGTGATTGACCCATCTATATGATATAGGTTGATGTCAAGTAACCCTGATTATATGGTAGGGTAGTTAAGACGAGAACGCGTATCTATCGCTCATTCTTTTGGGGACACGTTTATTTTCTGAGAGATCGAGGGAAGATAATTGTTTATGAGGTAATTTGGCCTCCTTTATATCCTCGAACCGGTTTATCCATTTTTTGATCATTTGATATCTATGATATAAAGCATAAAGCATTTATTTTTATTGTTACAGTTTTTAACATGTCTTACTTCTTATTTGCATTATGCTTGCATTTTCCTTTACTTATATATAAGAAACGAGGCGCTGAATGCCACCCTGGGGCTGGCCGATGTTAACCAAAGTAAGATACTGACATATATATAGCGTAACGAATCTGGGAACATTTGCTGGAGTAATGCCTCCTTATATGTACATACAAGCTGGTTAATGGGCTAGTTCATTACATAACATAAGATGTGATGGGGGGTGCTAACATTCATTTAGTATACTAGAGGAAAAACTAAAAAAGAAAACCTTTCACATATCTATGATATTAAGGGTGGGAAGTTTTCAAAATTACATCTAGCATATTTTAGGTGACTGTTACTTCGGGCTTGGCACCATCTTTCCTGGAGAAAGAAGTCGTAGCGTCGATTTTCTACGGGGAAACGGGCTGGGAAGGTGTAGTGGAAGAATATGCACAGTCTACTCAAGTAGAAGAGCTGACGGAGGCCGCTTTGGAGGATATTACTACTGCAGATACTGGTGCAGTCCCAGAAGATGGAATTTTGATGCAAGAATCTACTCAATCTCAAGAAAGTGATGAAGCAGTTAAAGATCACGTAAACGACTATATAGAGGAGATAGCGGTTGCAGACCAGGTAGCAACAGGTAAGATAGTGGGAAGTTAACATATGGAATGTTTAAAATGTTTCTATGTATTGTTACAAACATCTATATGGCTCCAAAATAATTGTATTATTTTGCCACATTAACCGAATAATGCTAAAATAAGGCACTGTATTGTTTCATTTCATGTTTTTTTTTTTATTTAAAAAAAAACAGCAAATTCGATCAAAAATATATTACTACTCTTAAAATAGGAAAATCCTTGGAATATCTGTAATATTTCAACGTACAAAGTTGTCAAATTCCATCTGTTGCACATAATGTGTTAGACGTATTTTCTCTAATTCAATTCAATTTATTCAAGATGCTAAGTACAGGGTTATCCAACGTTTTCTTCAGTTTTAAATTGGAAAAATGTTCATCTACCGTACGATTAATACCTGATAGATGGATACCCGTTTCAGCTGTTCAACCTTTAACCTGCTTTAAAGCGGCCGTCAGTCAGACCAAATAATCAACTTTCAAATTTCTATACTATATTTTTCACTAATTAGTTACAAATAATGGTAGTTTTTTGCAAATCTATTATTGTTTACTTATAAAAACAGTATGACATATTAGAAAAAACTATAAACTAACTTAATAACTTAATAACTTTAATATCAATAATATAATTGTTTGATGTGTCCTCCATTATTTTCAAAACACGACCGATGCCCCCTTTTCAGAATCTCTTACAATATTTTGTTCCTGGTTGTCTATTAATTTAATTTATAATTTTTTGCTGAATATCATCGAGACTAATGATCTTATTATATCTTAATAACTTTAATATCAATAATATAATTGTTCGATGTGTCCTCCATTATTTTCAAAACACGACCGATGCCCTCTTTTCAGTCTCTCCAAGGAATCTTACAATATTTTGTTCCTGGTTGTCTATTAATTCCATTTATAATTGTTTGCTGAATATCATCGAGACTTCTGTTCGGTCGTTGATAAACTACATTTTTTAAATGACCCCATGAAAATGTATCCATTAGCGTGATATCGGGGCTATTTGGTGGCCAATGAATTGTTCCGTTACGGCCAATCCGCTGATTCTAATGCCCATTTAAGTATGGTAACATACTTCGAACTGCATGAGGCGGAGCACCATCCTACTTCCAAATGATATTGTAGACTTGCATTAGGTACCCATACACCAGCGTTCATTACCGACATTAATTCTTCTAGCATTTCCTTTCAAAATATTGAAGGGATAATAAAACTTTGATCGCCTACTAACACAAATAGTTTTCGTGCCATCTTTCCTCCCAATTCTCCCCTTTGGAGGCCATTAACGTAAAAATAATATTCTCCAGTTTTTTTTTCTTATCAAAAGCGCTTGTGAAAAGAAAGAGTGTTGGTTAGTGTGCAAATTAATCATCTGGGAGGATACTGTTCCTGTTAGTGTGTCAATTTGCTTTATCCTCTCAGATTTTTGGCTCGTTTCAAATAGCTTGGTGTTATGCGGATCTATCATCTTATACTCATTAACTGGCGTTCTTTTCTGCGAGATTCGACATTTCCATGGGAAAGACACGCTGGTGTATGGGTTAGTCAATCTTGTCGGTCTTAAACGTCAGTATATCGTGACAATAAATATGGAATGCGCATGTATCATCTTATTACCCACTAACTGGCGTTCTTTCCCGCGAGATTCTACATTCCCGTAGGAAAGAATGCTGGTCTGTGGGTAGCTAATGGCAATCTTTCCAAGAAATCCTCAAATTCAATTTTTTTTTCAAATTCAAAAATAGCTTTATTATCATAACATTAGTTGTTCACAAAGCCTTGTAAAATTAAAATAAACAAACAAAGCAAACAAACCATAGCAAAATTAAATATAAAGTATACAAAAATAACAAGAATTAAAATATGTAGTAACAATATATTAGAGAGAACTTATGGAAAGTCAGAATTGAAATATTCGTCAAGAGAGTAGTATGCTCTAGCGGCTAGCAATTTTTTAACAGCTTTCTTGAACCTAATTACACATTTTATAGACCTAATTTCAAGAGGTAGATGATTAAATATTTTTCCCCATATAAATAAAAGAATTTTTCACCTAATAATATGTTCACGGAATTTGAGTTCACTATCAATTGTAAGACCTACAAATTTAATAGAATATTGTGCCTGGATGGGTTCGTCTTGTAAGAATACATTATCCATAGAACTCTTAAAACTTAATAAGTTAGTCTTAGAAACGTTAAGGCTGAGATGGTTTGCATCAAACCTGTCCTTAACCTTAATCAGGTCAGTGTCCAAGATCCTTTTCAGCTGTTCTACATCTTTTTCATGCCATAAAATGGTGGTATCGTCGGTGAATATAGTTACCTCTTCTCTTATTGATAATAGAGACAAGTCGTTAATATATAAAAAGAAGAGTATGGGCCCCAGGAAAGAGCCCTGGGGGACACCCAGAGATGCGTTGCTCGTCTGAACAGCAGCCCTTGAAATTGACACTCTGAACACGACCCGATAGGTAGGACTCGAACCAGCACAAGGACGACACTCTAAAGCCATACTTCTCCAACTTCCACAGCAGTATTCTGTGATCCACACTGTCAAAGGCTTTAGAGACATCACAGAACACTGCTGCAGCAGCTTCACCGGAGTTAAGCCGATTGTAGAGCACACGCAGAAGGTCAAATACAGCATCTCCAGTGCTCTTTGCCTCTTGGAATCCAAACTGCCTAGGACTCAAAAGATTAAACCTGTTCAGGAAAGAAATCATTCTAACCTTCATCAACCTCTCAACGATTTTAGATATTGCAGGCAGAAAAGCTATTGGGCGAAAATTAGATGGACTGTCATGATCGCCACCCTTATCTAGAGAAACAACCACTGCTCGCTTCATACATACAGGAAATGTGTTGATAGGAAAAGAAGCATTTATTGCATCTGCAAGCGCTTCTAGTGCCCTGGTGGGAAGAGCCGAGAATATCTTCATAGAAATCTGGTCCCATCCTGTACAAGTTCGATTCTTGATTTTCTTTATTATGTCCCTAACCTCCAAAACATTAGTTGGAATGAAAAAGAAAGTCCCTCCAACATTAATACCTCTCATGAAATCCTCAGGTTCGTTTTTGCTGCAAATGCGACTAGTCATTTCAGAAGCAACTTCACAGTAATAGGAATTCAGCGTATCTGCATTTAATTGAGACTGTTGGAAGTTTGTCATCACCTGAGTTCAAGATTTCACCCCAACTGGCACTATCACTATAACTGCTAAATCTTGCAAAGTTTTTTTTTTGTAGATAGTCTGCCACGCGTAATGCCAGTATGTTTTGGGGGTTTAAAAAGTAATAGACTACTTACAATGGCCTCATGGTCAGATAACCCGGGACTGTTACAGTGACAGACAATATTCTCATTACCTAGGTTTGAACATACATAGTCAATTGTTGAAGCTGAATGGTTCGTGATACGTGTTGGTTGGTTAACATGCATGTTCAAATTAAAAAACTGGAAAGGATTGTACAATGTTATGGTCTGACTATTAAAATGATCAGAAAAGTCTACGTTAAAATCGCCAGACACTATTATATTTTCATTGACAGGAATGCCGGACAATAAAATGTCCAGATTTTCCATAAACAACTCTACATTCTTAGAAGGAGACCTATAAATTCCCAGCACATACATATGTAACTCTTTGCAATAAGCCATTGAAAACTCGAAAATCTTTTCTTTTAGAAGAAAGTCATATTTATTTACTGGGGTAAACGCAAATTTAGAGATAAATTCCTTATACATCAATATAACAGTGCCCCTATGACAGAATTCCCTATGAGAAAATTTCGATATAACTATATAATCAGATAATTTAAGAGGCTCGTCATGCCTCAGCCAATGTTCAGTAAGGATTAAAATATCTGGAAAACCAATTTATTCAATAAATAGCTCTAAATCATCCAGTTTATTTCTAACAGACTGTATATTCAATAACACTAAATCGATACAACCTCCGGCTGACCTCCCTCTAAAAAAGTATTACCCTCGCAATCAGGAGTAACAGAAGAGTCACTAGGAATCTTATCCGACTCGCTTAAGAGCACTTCATGACTCTCAATCCGTCGCGCATTGAAACTGGTAGGTACTGACTTGATCACAATCCTCTTGGACATAACATTATTATAACTTATATACAATGACAATAGTTTACCGAGCGAATAAATAGAGTGGCGAAATCTATCATATATATCGATATCGTTTTGAATTGAGGTATCTTCGGCCTGTTAAAGAGCCACGGTAAAATAGTGGTCCAATGATTCGATTTTCTAACATCCCACACCAAACAATAAGTGAGCTCCTACCTTGAAACTTTATCATTTCATATCTATGAGGGTTAACTGCTGTCCAGTATCTTGTATTTTTCCGATTGTATACCCCCGATGTTGTAAATGACTCTTCGTCAGTCCATAGAATTTTCTTATATAAATTATAATCTTCGTCTTGCCCTCTCATCAGCATTGAAGCAACAAATCGAAATCGAAGTTCTTTTTGATGTTGTGTTAAGTATTGAACGGGATGGACGCAATATGGTGTTAGACCACATTTTTTAAAAAGTTCTGTGAACTGTTCCATAAATTATTGTCCGAAGTCCTGGTCCATTCCTTACTTCTGCTCGTACCGCTTGCGGAATAGAACTCTTCGGATTTATAGTAAAATATTGAACAATGGCTCGATTCCTTCTATTCTGTCTTTTCATCTTTCTTGGCTTATCTTTCAATGTCTTGCTTTCTTTAAATGGGGTCTTAATTCTGAGAATTGTGTCTACTAAAATGTGTCGCTGGAAACTCTCAAAAAATGTTTTTTGTGTTTGTCGAGCATTCTCTCCACTTTTGTAATATAATTGTATTACACTAGTTGTTCTTCTAAAGAATATTTCATTATTTAGAACTAATTCGTGAAAAATATAGTATAGAAATTTGAAAGTTGATTATTTGGTCTGACTGACGGCCGCTTTAAAGCAAGTTAAAGGTTGAACAGGTGAAATGGGTATCCATCTATCAGGTATTAATCGTGCGGTAGGCGAACATTTTCCGAATTTAAAACTGAAGAAAAAAAGCGTTTTTGAATTAAAAATCCATCATTTAAGATCAAAATTTATATGAGAAATCGGATAAGCACATTAAAAATATGGCATCCCATTAAAAAATATATATCAAAGTGACCCCTAGCTCTTTTATTTGATGTTCAATTGTTTTTTGTTGAACATATCCGAATTCGCGGGAGAAAATTACATAAGATGGCTATTTCAGTTTTTCTATAAAAGTACAGGGAAAGTCAAAAAATCGCCTTGTCTAGTCTTGTCTAGTCGTTGGATAACCATGTACATTACATAAATGACATTTGTATCTAAGTTTATAAAGATAAAAATAAAACAATATGAATTAAACCACCTGTATGTGCAAAAAGTAAAGTAGATTTCGTTACAATTATTAAGTAATATTTCTATTATGACACTAAAAATAATCACTATGCATATTTCTCCAACTAAAAAAAAAATAAAAGGCAGATAGAAGACAAAACTAGAATAAAAACAAAAATAACGTTGGAATCTGGTATCAAAATAATACCTTAATTCTATCAAAATTTCGAAATACATATGCTCTGCAGCTTTCATTAAATTTGTTGAGACTGGGCAAATTTCTTACGCTCAAAGGTAGGAGATTCTACATTTTTGGAGCCAAATATAAGAATGATCTTTATTTCAAGTACTGTTGGTAGGCAGTTGCAGAGGTCTATCGGTGTTGCTTCTGGTTTCATGACTATGTGTGAAATCTCTTAGTGTTAGTGTTTTTATGAATGAGTGAACAGGTTGTAAGACAATAAATCGCTCTTATAGTCAATATTTGTTCAGAATATAGTAGGTCAGTAGGAAAACGTTTATCTTTACGGTATATAATTTTAAAGATGTAATTCTGGACTACATTCAAAGGGCTTAGCGAGTTTTGGTACATACCACCGCACACGATCCACACCATATCTCATAAGTGACTTATTAGAGCTTTGTAAACACTAATTTAAAGTTTCCCACCGAGGATATCACTCAATATGTAGAATTTATGCAGCAGCTTTCTAATATTACTCGTTAGTCTCTCAACATGCTGATCCCACTTAAGGCTTCTATCCACAATGATTCCTAAATATTTTATGGAGAAACTCCAGTAATATCACTGTTAATGTTTTCAATACTAACATGATTATATTCAGGTCGACTTGCAAGGGTGATTGTAGCGAGGGACGTTTAATGTTAATTTAAATGAGTAACCAGTTTTTTATTTTCTTTAAACTCTCAATGATAGAATTGTCGGACAGATAACCATGAGTCCTGAAAATACCACCACTGTGTCATCAGCATAAGACATCACAATTCCATCTGGAACTGCATATCGGTCAAGGAATTGATATTTGTTTATTTTGTAGCAATAGGAAATTACAATAACTCTCTTAATGTAGGTAATTGATAACAATAAGGATATAGATTTGTACAATTTCCGTAAAATATCTAATAAATTAAAAACAATGGTAATAGCCTAGAACTAATTATACTATCTAACTCCGGTTAGTAAAAATTTTACATTTATTTGTCTGTTAAGAATTATGTCTCACTATTGCTAAAGATTTAGCACACAATGGTATTTAGAATACTGTGTGTCTGCTATTTAATATTTAATAGTTACTTAATTGAGGTTTCTGCAAGAGTTCACTATCAAATGTAAATGAAACATATAATAATATAATAGGTAGTAGGTTAAGATTCTAAGTGAGAACAAAAGACCCAGCCATTAATTTAATATCAATCTTGCATTTTGCACTAGACTATGATATTATCGGAAATCCATTCACAAATTTTTCTTTTAACTTTGTGGTAATGTAATATTTAAAGGCATCATATTATACATCTTTGGTCCTGTGCAATAAATATGATTTTGACATACATTATATTTTGGGATTTGTACAGGGACATTATTTATTGATGCAAATCTTGTGTTTAGTCCGTGGGTCACGTTTTCTTTATAATATTTGAATGTCAACATAAATCTTATTGATTTTATGTAAAGTTGATATGGTGTAAATAATTCGCTCTGTTTATAAACCAATTTTGTGGGGTATCTTTTGTTTTTAAACAACATAAATTTATTACCCATTTTTGTGCTATTTGTAATTTATGCATAATGGTTGTGCCTGCATTTCCCCATACTGTTATGCCGTAATTAATAATGGATTCGACAAGAGCGAAATAGACTGTTCTTTTAAGTTTTTTTTTTATATTAAAATATGTCTCAGTTCATAGGATTTAAAAATTAATTTTCTAATTTTATTTGTGACGTGTTCTTTCCAGTTTAAGTTTTCATCAAGAATAACTCCCAAGTATTTTATACTATGTTGCCTATCTATTGTTCAAGTGCAGTTGCATGTTTTATTATTTGGTTGACACTGTGTATTGTGTATTATGAGCGATTGAAATGCAGGAGAAGAGCGTGGTGAGAGAGAAAAGGCAACAAATTTTGTTTTATAGATGTTTAAGGATAGCAATGATTCATCAAGCCATTTTTTAAGATTTTGTAAGGCTAGTGCAGCTTTTTGCTTTGTCGAGATCCAGTCATCACCATGAATTACCACAGCAGCATCATCAGCAAAGCAATACATACTATCATCATCCAACATCGAGAGACTTCCGTTAATATACAAATTAAAAAGTACAGGGGAAAGGACTGTATCCTGCGGTAGGCCGATGTTTGTCACTTTTTTCGAGCTTTTACATCCAGAAATATTGATATATTGCTCTCTATTTGACAAGTAAGAGCTAATGATGAGCTTGGGAACTCCTCTCATTCCGTAGACTTCTAAAACATCGAGCAGGGCCCGATGCGGCACAGTATCAAATGCCTTCTGCAGGTCTAAAAAGATTTCTTAATATATACTCTGTGACCCGACAAAGTGTTTTATCCGTGCTCAGAGCCTCTCTAAAAGCAAATTGGTTCTTATTCAAAATTTTGTTTTTTTTTCAAGGAACTGATTTAATTTATATTTAAAACACTTTTCTATTACTTTGCTGACGGTGCTGGTTAGGGCAATTGGTCTATAGTTATTTGTAAATTTACTATCGCCTTGTTTGTATAGTGGTTTGATTACTGTGGTTTTTAATTTCTGTGGGAAGATTCCGGTGCTAAAGATAACATTAATTATGTGGCCTAGAGCTCTAATTAAAAGATCCTTGTATTTTTTTATAAAATTAGAGCAAATATCATCCTCCCCTCCCTCCAACTCCCTCTTTTAGGCTTTGTATTTGTATTAAGGTATCTCTGTCAGATATTGAGTTTAATAAGAATGAATTTACTACTCTGAGCCTCCCTGACTGTTTATTTGTATTACTTTTTTGGATTTTTTCTGCCAGTTTTTCCCCACATTTACAAAAAAAATCATTAAATTCATTAGCTAGTTGTACTTTGTCTGTTTGTTCTATGTTATTTATCATAAAAATAATTCGCCCCAGAACGGTTCCTTGTGGAACCGCAATTTTGATTTTCAATGGATCACTGATTGTGTCATCATTCTTTGTTCTTCGTACAACGTTCTTTTCGTTATATAACTCCGAGAAGACATCCAACACATGGCCCCTCACCCCATAGCATTGCAGCACTTCAAGAACTAAGTCATGGGGCACCGTGTCAAGTGCCTTCGCAACAGTCTCATATGTTGATAAAGTTGTTCCCGGAAATGTTTGATCTCGTTTTATGTCGGAAACTCTTTCCACTTGTATAGTTATCTGAGTTCCAATCAACACCTTAAACACTAAAACCTTCACTGCCAAGACTCAACTGCTGTCAGGCCACGTCCAGTCGGATTAGTGTATGCTAAAGGCTACAGAAAGAATCGCTCGTTGAAAATCGTGAGACTACCTATTCACCAAACCGCATCCCTCTTGGATCTTCACGGATCCGACGAGGGTCTGTCTGCTAACACAGTGTCTCGCTCGCGGTGTAATGGTCGAGGCGTTTTGCTGGGTGGTATAGTTTCCAGTTTGTTAGGAAGAGAAGAAACAACTTCCTGTCAGTTGAAAACTTACAGCCCTAATACATATAGAGGATTAGTTGTACGATATTGGAAAATATATTTACAAATAAATTCGCTGAGCTGACTTGTGAAGTAAACCTTGACAAGATATTAATCAGTGGCAGTTCGCCTGGGTGTGCACTGCCATTCACCCGACACCCCGACACAAGATTCGCAAGAAAGGGAAGCCAAATCTTTTATTATACCTTAATACCTACACATATTTGAATAGATTGTAGTTATACAAAAGGCACTTTATTATTATAAATACTGTATTACATTATTATAGTGAATAACAATTATTATTAATTATTATTATGAATATCATATTATAATATAGTCCTATTATAATATGATAATACGCACCCCAAATGCCAAATGCACGCGACCCTGGACCATAATATAATCAATACTCAATATAAACGGCTGGCCATTTGCTCTCGAGCATGGAAAATTTCGCCTAAATTTAAAACTAAATATTTTCTTAACCAAACATGATATCGACCTACGATTTTAAATGAGCAATAGACTTATCCTTTTGGAAAAACTTTCCAATGTTGGATTTTTTTTTAAACTTTCAAAAAATATTATATACAGGGTGTAAAATAAGACGCTGATTTTTGCTCCAATTTCAATAGCATGTAACTTTCACAATAATTTTTTTAAATTTTGCCACTGTACGTCAATTGAATCACTGGTTCATAGCAATGAAAATAGTTTGTCAAATCTTTCATATTTGCTATATTTTAAGAGATATTGTTTTTTTTTTGTAAAACCTTGATTTAGATCTAAACTAACAAAAACCTTGATTTTGTCAACTTTTTGGTAGCTATATCGTGCAAGTTTTATAAGTGATTAACATTATACCTTACGAAAAGCTTTTTTATGTTCAGTAAAAAAATTTTACCTAAATGTTGTGATGTGCAGTGGCGTACTTATAATCACTTATAAGAATGGTTTATTAGTATCTCACAGTTTTTCCGGTTTGTTTTGTATTGGAAAGTACTCTTCTCTAGATTTAGCAAGTTTTATCCTTATTTTTTGTTTTTTAATATTGCACTGTCTCTACATGTACATTTTACAGTGTGTCTAAAAAAATTTTTTTAAAATTATAATTTAATTTTTGGAAAAATTTTATTTATTTATTTCTAATACAGCACTATTCCTAAAATTAAACTTGCTTTGAGAACACTTAAAATTAAATGTCACTAGTTTGGTGTGTTTGGTTTTGCGAGCGAGTACTTTCCAATACAAAACAATCGCGAAAAATTGTGAGATAGGTACTCATAAACCATAGACATATAGTGATTATAAAGTACGCCACTACATATCATAACATTTAGGTACAATTTTTTTACTGAACATAAACAAGCTTCTCGGAAGGTATAATAATCACTTACAAAGTTTGCACGATACAACGCACAGTGTGGTCTAACCACCAAAAACTTGAAAAAAACAAGGTTTTACAAAAAAAATCGATAACTCTTAAAATATAGCAGATATCAAAAGTTTGACAGACAACTTTTTTTTGCTATGGACCAGTGATTCAATTGATGTACAGTGACAAAATTTAAAAAAAATTATTATGAAAGTTACATGCTATTGAAATTGGAGCAAAAATCACCGCCGTATATAAAAATTTTTGACAGTTTAATATCATTAATCTATTAACCATTAAAAACCAGAGATCGATATCAGGTCTAGTTAAGAACATATTTCGTTTTAAATTTAGGCGAAATTTTTGTTGCTCGAAAGCAAATGGCATAGTCGCGCCTGTATAATAAAATAAATGTTGCCTCAATAATAGCATCTTTATTGTAAAACTTTTTTCGAAATTTTTTAAAGCCGCGATACTTTTCATATGATCTTTTGATCCCTCGTGTTTTTTGGCTGCTTCAGATATGTTTAGGATCGCTATAACCGCCCGATACCCAAACACCCACCCTATTATGTGCAAATAAACGTATAATGATGAGGTACGAAAAAATTGAAAATTACTTACGTATCTAATAGAAACAACCGTAGTTTTAGAAAAACAAGCGTTAGCCTTTAGAGGACACGGTGAGAGTAGCGAATTTTAGGGAATTATTTAACATTTTAATAAAAAGATTACGTGGAAGTCTTAGACCATATAAAAAAAATTGGCAATGTTTTTAAAGACATCTCAAAAACAGTGCAAAATGATTTAATAGGATGCATTTCTGAATATTTGTTAAAAACCATTAACATAGAGATAAAGTCTGCAAAATTTTTCGTGGTACAAGTTGATGATACGACGGATATTGTAGAAAAATCCCAGTGGGTAAGGTGAAATAAAAGAGAGATTTTTGTTTTTTTTTATGTAAGTGAAGGTACTAACACCATACGATTATAAAAAGAGCAGATTAACTTCACTTTCTTTAATTTCTATCGAAAAGCAATTACTATATGAGCTTTATAATGACAAAAATAGTGAAAATTTTATCAATACTATTATTAATAAGTTCTCGTTAATAAAAGACATGCGCATTAATTTAATCTACAAACAGTAAGTAATGTAGTTCCTCACGATTTTGATACGATGTACAGGTGGTCCAAATTCGAGTTACACCATTAGGATCTCGGAGGGGAAGTAAAACTGTTGGTCCATTACCTGAATATAAATATTTCATAGTGCACGTTAAAGATCCCTTACCTTATATTGAAAAAAGGCAAAATTTTATAATATTTTTTTTCTATTTTGGTATCATAAAGAAGTCTTTTCGATAAGCAAAGTAGTTTCGAAAAGAAGCTCTTTTCGACACTACTTTTGTTGACTGTTTGCTATGATATTAACAAAATTGTTCAATGTCAAGGCTCACTAGCAAAAATTTCGACACCGTTTTGAATGGGATTCCTAATAATACAGACGTCAAAAGTGGCAAGATGGTCCTCCAACTTTTGATCGCGACTTGAATAAATTAATGTCTTCATTAAAAAACGTGCAAAATAGAAAAAAAAATAGTATAAAATAAACGTTTTAAAAGACATTTAGCGCACTCGCACGTTAGGAAACTCCCCGCAAGCGGGTCGTTTCCTAATTTCGTCCTCGTGCGATAAAATATGGTCTTATAGTATCTTAATATACTATTTTATAATGCCAAGATCAAGAAGTTTCAACCGGTCGCGATTTGTAAATTTTTGAGTTTGGGATGGTGGAAGGTATATTTTTATTTTATTTTTTACAAAATTTTGACGAATCTTCTTAGCCATCGCCCACCCTGCCTGACAGCCCACGAGCCGCCACTATTATTAATGCAATATTTTTCAGATTTGAAATTCCATCATACTCACGATCATTTCTTTCCTGGTTATTTTCTCTCTCCCTATACAAGAATTCCTATATATTTTAGTTTAAAATTATATCGGAACATATAAATAAAATAAATTGGACGTTAATTAGCCATTTTACAACATTTGTGATTTCTATATTAGTTGAACGTTTAGTTATAGTAATCTTTCTAGTAATAGAGGTATTCATAATAACGAGTAACGTGATTTTTTTCACCACCACAGGAATCTGAGAACAATGATTTTTTAACAATATTGTGTTGAATCTACCAGTTATATCTAATAAAACTTTGTTATATTCATCTAGGTTCGGTGCTCTTTGACCTAATTACTTTTAATCGGTTATCATCATCTTTGTTTTAAAAAAGTCAAAAACCTAATAAGAGCTGTCACTGTTGTTACGTTTAAAATGGTGATTAGTTTGATAGTCAATTAACATCGGTTAAGTTAATTAAGTTAAGTAAAAAAATATATATATAATAATAATATATATGTTTTGGTATTTCTAAATTGTGTATTAATTTGTGGCGTACAGTTATTGTTACACTATATAACAACTTTATGTTTACTTCTTTATTTACTAAAACTACCTATTAAATAATTTGTATTTATAGTATACAATAACCGCCCCGCTTACACTTTTGGACAACCCCAAGTATTCAAATATTCCCCAAGCCAATCCAAGCTACTTTTATAAGCCTTTAATAAAATGATTATTTAATGTTAATATGGTTTATTTAATTTTATAATTACCTGTATTCCAAAGAACTAATCATTTTTATTGATTGTTTTTTCTTTATAATGATATGTGTGTGATTTTTTTATCTGCGACCTACCTATATAAAAATAATATGCATATTTGGCTATTTGCTAAAGATATCTATGGAGTAATACTTGTTTATACAATGACTGTCCTTAAATCAAACTATTGCAAAATCCCAGATATACGAATATTCTCCAGGCGGAATTCAACTACGTGTATAAGTCCTCCATAACAGGGTCAATTTGCTATCGAGTGCAGATTGCTGCACGGTGAGTGGGATATAGCATTCCGGAACTTTGGCAAACGTAACCTAATATAACAAGCCAAATTTAAATATTAGGCTAAAATCGAATGGCTAAACAATACTAGAGCCATCAACATAAATGTTGTTTTTCGTGCATAAAATAATTTAAGTTATTATTTACTTTGTGACAAAAATATTTTTGTTGTCGATATGTCCTAGAACACCCTTTTATCTACAATGCCGAAATACAATTTTCACTCTCGACGCGCGTCGTGCGATGTTAGCATCATCAATCAGTTTTAATCATCCCCTAATTGTTAGCGAAACGGGCGTTGAGCGGTAAAATTTTGTTTGTTACTGAGGATAAAACTGTAGTGCATTCTACTGAAGGTTCTAATTCCTAACTCAGTCGATATGTTCTATATTGTTATGGAAGATTTATCTTTTTGTATCAAATATTTACTTTGAGGCAAAGGAGAGGATGGGATGGGACTTATTCAGCTCTGTTCCTAGAGTGTAAATTGCACATGTAATTAAGTAACTCTAAGAAAGCTAAAAAATCAAAAAGAATTGATGTTTCGATGACGAATCTATCCTCGTTGTCAAAATGTCAAAAGCGAGAAATCTAAAAATGAAAATGACTAGTAATATCACAGATCTATATAGCTACGCAACAGATGCCTACTCTGGTATTAAAAGTGTCGCTCGCCAATAATGCAAGAAACTTAAATACTCTCCTATTTAGACGTGTTTGCCCCGCCGTGTTGCCAAGTCGCGAGCTGTAGTTTAATTTCCATATCACATTATGGTATTACTCATTTTCTTGGCAATCGTATGTTTTATTATGTCAAATTAAAGTTCATTATCAGATTCATTGAATGGTGTTTGCTTGAACATGGGCTAAGACTCACCTTAAATATCGGTGTAAAAGGTCATTACAAATTGTGTTAACTTATACTGTAATATCTCTTATTTGTATTAAGTAATAATATTATCTCGCAGGATTTTGTTTCGAAGATCAAAGGAATTTTTGAAATGTTTATCGACATGTCAAAGTACCATTTAATTTTGTTTTAAACTCTACTATCAATATTCTAAATTTGTTCATTTAAATTGCCGTTTCATTTGTTTTACTATTAATAAACTTATCATATTTAGTAAAAAATGTAAAAATCGTATTTTTCTAAAAAAATATGTTTGTGTTAATTTGATACATAAATATTAATAATAAAACTCGATTATTTGAGCGGGTCAAAAATTCAGCCGGAATATTGTTCGACGTGATAACTTGGCAGCACCGTCCCGTTCCTAGACGACTGGTGCACCCGCTCGCGAAAGCCGGTGAACATTTTTGGCCCCGCGTAAAAAGCATTGGAAGAGGTATCTTTTGCGTAGCTATATAGATCTGTGGTAATGCAATTAAAACCTTTGAAGGGGTGGACAGTAAAACGTTCATGTGCTTTATCAAGTTTCAATTTGAGTTTGATCGAATATTAGCATCCAGGCTAAATTTGTTAGATGGTTGGAATTGGTGGGCTTCCAACTAAATTAACAAAATAAACACGGCATTCTGCTTGGTTTTATAATATAAACAAAAAGTAATAATCGGTTATAAAAGCTGGTGCTAACTGTAAAATGACTATTTTAATGAAATGTTTAAATTATGCAACCTCTTTCTCAAAGAATGGAAGCATGGTATCACAATGATCTACTGGTGATGATGTCATATGGAGAGCTTCGGAGGGTTAACATCTTAAATACTAAGGTTGTTTGGTTTCAATGAAACCGTTGCCCTGAGAAATGTAATTTTTGTGTAAAGTTGACATTTCTTTTTTTCCAGTAGACACAACTCAGAAAGGTACACCGATCTATGTAAGCCATGTTGATAGTCCAACTGAATTCTATGTACAGTTTACCGAGTCTTTACCTGCTTTGGATGAATTACAACTAAAGTTGCAGGACATTGCAAAAGAAATGCCAGTTCTGGAGAATATTTCTGTTGGAGTGTTATGCGCTGCTCCATTTAGTGTTGATAGCCAATGGTATAGGTATGTTTTCCATTTTTAAATAATAATATGACAATTCTATAATTAATATTTTCAATTTTCTTAATTATTAACGCCCATGAAATTAGAATAAAGCTTAGATAATTATTTCAAAAATTCTACTCTGAATTTTCTAGTTAATTGATATAACGAATCATGAAAAAGTCTTATGCATTATTTGCATTATCGCAAAATCTTGTTGTGCAAAACATACTCTAGATTATTCCATAAAATGGTATGTGAAAGAGTGAGCAACCTTAAAGTGCGTATCCACCAAGCGCAAATATTTGCAAACTCAATATTTGTGTTTGTGTGTGCCCTTTGCTTGTTTGGGTACAGTTGTTTGCGAATAATTGGCTGATGGAGACGAATGTCAACAATAGAACTGCAAACAGTTACAAACGTTTGCTCCCAATGATTTTTTGGTGGATACGCACCTTTAGATGTCTTTCTGGAATGTGCAGAAAAATCTCACCGTCATTGTGAGTTAAAAATTTTATATGTGATGCATATGACCAAGAGAACTCATCAATTTTCCAGAGTAGGCATGTTTAATAGCTTCCAAATTTCATGACCCATGTTTTCTGTATATATGCTATATTATTTTGGAGGATTTGTCTTTGTGTGTAAAATTTTTTTCTCATTTTCTCCACCACAGTCTTATTAAAATTTCCGCCTGTTCGGTGCTGGTCCCAGGTTGTAAATAATACAAGTGCCAATTAAGTGATCAAAACAGCTAAAACCCTTAGGAGCAAATGTGTCCTCGTTGTCAAATGCGAGAAATCTAAAAATTATCTCCCAAACCCATACGGGGGAAACCATTGTCCCACTCCAAAATTCCTGAACAAACCTATGAAACTCCTCTCCATACTACCCTATATTAAAACTGAATCAACGATACAACATCAACATGCACCCACATCCCAACACTCGGACGAAGATATCGAAAAATTTTACGATGATATAGCTCAGGCAATGTCAACGTTCCAACGTTCCCATCCTCTTTCACGGTGCTGGCTGGAGACTTAAACGCCAAGTTAGGCAAGAAACAAAATGAAGACGAATCAAAATGAAGACGAAACATACCTGGGATGCCATGCCAGGAAACCTGTTGCTCCAGTTTCTTCTCCATCACCAACTGGCGCCTATGAGCATTTTCTTCAAAAAGGCAGGACATCCAAAGTGGACATGGTTCAGTCCGGATGGCAGAACAAAACGCGAAATTGACTTTATTATCACAGACAAAAGGCAAATAGTCACGGATGTAACGGATGTAACGGTACTTAATAAACTATCAGTGGGGAGCGACCACAGAATGGTGAGAGCAAAGATACTACTAAATTTGAGGACAGAACGAAAACTTGTTATTAGGCACAACAGTAAGAAGTGGACAAATGTAGACGATGTTGACAAATACCAAAAACGACAGAAGAAAATTTGAAAGACGCTGATACAGGTAATCGCGAAGATCTAAATAGAAACATTGCTTGAAACAAACAGAAAATGAAGATAAACTCTATAAATACTGAAAATTTGATGAGACAGGGATGAAAATTACTAGAAAAACGCCCGCAATGAATGGGTGACTACAGTTATAGAAGGGGATAAAGGCATGCGAGTACTACGCAGTAAATTAAGTAAGGGAAAAGCTGAAATAACTAAAGTGGGTAATGAAAGAGGACAAATAACAAGCAACAGACAAGAGATATTAAAGATTGTCGAGGACTTTTACACCAAACTATATAGAAACCAGAGTCAAGCAGAAACAACCCCACATAATAAACCAAGGATCGGAAGAGATTCCAACGATAACAGAAGAAGAGGTCTTAAAGTCGTTGTCAGAAATGAAGAACAACAGAGCACCTGGCGATGACGGCGTTATTGTAGAAGCCATCAAACTAGGAGAAAGTGAGCTGCTCAGAGAAATAACCAAAGTCTTTAATAAATGCCTAGATGAAGGAATAACCTCACAAAAATGGAATATTTATTGTTATTATGCCCAACAAAGACAACATCACAAACATACAAAACTATAGCCTGTTGTCACACCTATGTAAACTATGTACTGAAATCATTACCGCAAGGCTTAATAATAAGCTTGATCTGTGTCACCCAAGAGAACATGCAGGTTTCGAAGCCGGATATGGAAATGACCATCTCCAGGTGGCAAAACTATTAATAGAAAAAAAGTATAGAATACAACAAACCCTTAGTACTAATATTTGTCGACTATGAAAAGACATTTTACTCCATAAATCACCATGAATTGTTTAAAGCTCTCGCAGACTTTCGTATAAACTATCGCTATATTTCCATACTGCTACACATATATGAGAAAAAGTAAAATTAGTTGCGGAATCAGAGCGGTTCAAGACTGAAAAGGACGTCCAACAGGTTGACAGAATTTTCCCCAAACTTTTCACGACATAGAATATATGTTTAAAGATATCGAATTAGGCAATAAAGGCGTAAACGTAAATGGAGAAAAGCTATACTACCTACGCTTTGCCGACAATATCTTGCTGATCTCAGACCGGCGAGATGAGGCAAATGAAATGGTCTCAGAACTATCCGCAATTCCCAAAAAGTAGGCTTAAAAATCAACATTGCCAAGACCCAATGTATGACGAATCTAGTCCCCAGCTGTAACCTAATGGTAGAACAAAAAGAAATTCAATACGTAACATGTTACAAATATCTGGGACATGAGATCCGAATGGGAACAGACAATAACTGGGCAGAAGGATAGGACTGACTTGGGCTGCCTTTGGCAGGCCGAGACATGTATGCAAAACAGATATACCGATATGCCTCAAACGAAAGGTGTTCGACAAATGCCTCCTCCCGGTATTTACGTATGGCTCGGAAACTCTAACTCCAACACAAAAAACTGTCAATAAAATAAGAATAACTCAACGAGCCATGGCGAGGTCCATGTTAGGAGTAACACTGCGAGATAAAATAAGATTTGAAGAACTGCGTAAAAGAACAAAAGTTACGGATGCAATAGAAAGAGTCAGGCACTTAAAATGGAACTGGGCCGGCCATGTCGCAAGAATGTCAGATAATAGGTGGACGAAGAGAATACTAGAAAGCGTGCCAGAGATGAAGCACACAGAAACAGGGGGCGACCGCCGCGCCGACTCGATGGACGGACTATTAAAAAAGAATATCTTCAAACTGAATTCAAGATGCCCAAGACCGAGCAAAATGGTTTAGGTTAAGAGAGGCTTATGTTTAGCAGTGGACATAAGCTCCTATATTAATATGATGCTGATGATTCAAATCTTGTGTATCAACAACAAAAATATCGTTTTTTTTTTAATTAAAAAACGCCTTTCCAGGCTCATCTACAGGCTTATATGCTAGATACTCGGGTACTTATCGCTTGGTCTGGCTAGTATCTATTGTATGTTTTTGGTATTTTGGCGTCAACAATTTTTGGTATGGTATTGTATCAAGGTAAAGAGACTACCCATCCATTAATCTATAAGTTAAAAAAGAAACTCCTGATATTCTGTAGTCAAAATCGATGCTGTCCAGTTCATCGACTATTAGTTTAGTTCTATTCATCTGGACGGTGTTGGGTATTTTAAGTAATAAATCATGTTTACCGCTTTTCTATAGTACCAAGTTTAAAAGGTGCGTTTCTAATTTAATAGTGTGAATTATTTGATCTCAAGTACGTTTATCACTTAATATCGTCATTTTCAGAGCTGAAGTATTAGATGCAGACGAGGACATAACGACCGTTCGCTTCGTGGACTTTGGCAACACCGACGTAATCAACAATAAAGCGACCCAAGTCAGGACTTTACCTCCCGAGTTGCTTTCCCTCGATGTGTACGCCACCAGGTGTAGTCTCAAACTTAAAGCCATTGAAGACGAATGGAGCCAGCAGGCTTTGGAATTATTCGAGGGATTGATTAGCCAGGAGAATTTGAGCGCGGAATTCATCATCCAGAATGAAAAGATCAACATCGTTGAATTATACGTTAATGGAGAAAATGTAAAAGAGTCTTTACTTTTGAAGAATCTGGCGGTGAGAAAATTTCTAATTTAAAGCACCCAGTGTTGTGTAAAATTTAACCCAGGTTCTTAAGTGAAAGGGCATGCATTTTCATAAAATCTGTGAGTTAATGAGAAAATACTACCTAAACTAACACGAGGTTCTGAGAATGTGTTTAAGTTTTGGTGAGTAATCTACCTCCGTTTGCAAACTAAAATATTAAATTTTTAATCAAAACTTGGAATATAGGCCGTGATTTTCTAAAGCCATTTCCTCGTGGATTTGTCCTAGTATTTTCAACTACATTTACTGAAAGCCTTAGGTTTTATTAATTTTAGTATTGTATTTTAAGATGTTTTTCCTTTTCACTCTGTTTAAAACGATAGCTTATTTGTTCCCGAAAAGTAAAGAAATCCTACCGCGGAAAATATGATTGTTTCTTAGTTCTGTATCTGATCCCAATTTTGGTAGGGCAATGCCGAATACAACATAAAATGTACTTTTTTTAGGTTCCATGCGAAATTGTAACAGCTAGCAAGACGACATGTTTTGTCAGCCATTTAAACTCGCCTTCAGAATTCTGGGTTCAGATGGAAAATTGTGTAAATGAATTGGAGTGGATTGCAGCACGGGTATGTCAAATCTCGGCCTAACTAGAATATAGTAGGAATGAAAAATGTGAATTATACCCCTATTCTACGTTTGCACTTTTTTTAGTTGTATCATTTTAAAATCATTGAGGATATCTAAATATGTTGTATTTCATCTTCTCATCTAGCAATTATTGGACTTTGCAGTCTTCTTTTGTATCGTGAACAAGCTTAATAAAGTTCAATGGTAAATTATCATAGTAAAGACGACTTTTCATAATTGTCTTTGTCGTTTTCAGATTCAAATAAAGTTTTAAAAGTATACTTACACCATTACAATGGGAAATGTAACAGCACAACTGGCATTTCCTTGATGAATCTAATACTATAACTACCACCTTATCAAATGCAGTGTCAATGATAAAATTAGTAAACATTAAATAAAATCATTAAATACGAGGTGTCAATTTGAAAACTTCCCACCCTTAATATCTTTCTTGTAGTTAAAAATATGAAAAATCGGAAAGACACGTCAATTTTATTTGAATATTTTTAGCCTTCTTGTTTCAACCCCCTAGGAGGGGTAGATGTCAGCCATAGAATCTGAAATGGGAATGGGGGTCAAGTGGCACATCGTTTTAAAGGGCGTTCAATTCTCTTTTCAGTGGTATCCTACTTTGTTGCTTTTTGTCCCGAGAGAGGTTTCCCAATAATCGCGTTTCAAATTTGCAGAAACAATTAAATTTGCCTGCATTGATTAGTGTTTACACAAAAATTATTGCATTGGGTCTCCTTGTAGTACAAATGATTAGAAGAGTAGGTTACACCGTTAGAATCGTTGAATAACAGGAAGAAAAATCTAGTTTAAACAATTGATTTCTTGTTTATTGATTATTTTACTTCGACAAAATTAACTTTTTATTTGTGGAAGAGAAATTTCTACAATAATAATAATAATAATATAATAATAATAATAATATTCTTTATTTCCAGCAAAATTATGTTCACATAACAAAAAATAATTGTTTCTTGGAAACCTTATATGACAAACACAGAAAGTACACAAAGTGATTATTACAAAATTATGCACCTACATTGTATTATGATGATATTACTAAAAACAAAGTCAAAATGTTTAAAATTATAAAAATGTTACAATACACAATGCATATATACAACAAACTGAAAAATAAGTATGACAAAAGAACAATAATTAATCTGACATACAAGACAATACTATATTTCAAAGTCAAAAGAATAAAAACACTTATCAAGTAGCCACCGGGATGCGTGATTTTTAAAGCTGTTTATGCTCTTGATCTGCTGAATCTCCCTTGGCAACACTCCGAATGCTTTTACGGTCATGTAGTTAGGTCCCCTTTCATAAAAGGTGGAATTGTGAGTGGGTATGCTCAGGTCAGTGCCTCCCGTTAGTCAACATGGTCATACTCTCAGACCGCAATTGCACATTCGTGGGAAATGACTGAGCTTTTCTTTTAACCAAAAAAACCAGGGAACTGAAGTACAAAGATTGGACTGTAATGTAAGGATGCCCAACTTACTGAAATATGGTCTACATGAAGTCCTTGGGTGAAGGTTAAATATACATCTTATAATGCGTTTCTGAGCTAGAAAGATTTTTGAAGCCGACTTAGAGGAGCCCCAAAAGCATATCCCGTGGGCAATCACGGACTGCACCTGCCCAAAGTAAAACAGTCTGAGTGAGTCCCAACAAGAAAACATAGGCTGCTGAGTTTGGCCCTAAGAGCTAAAACATGATATTCATAGCTTAATGACGGATCCAAGGAGACACCCAGAAATCTCACCTGATCCATGGCAGGAATGGATTTACCATTTAGGTAAACCAACAGAGATTCAGATCTAGATGATGTCTTATTGAAGAGAATTAGACTGGTTTTGTCATGATTCAAGGTGAGGTTGTTGTTAGAGCACCAATCCCTCATCCTCGCCGCTGCATGTGAACATGCATGGGACAGTCCAAGCAAGGCCATATCCACCAGCACGACCGACGTGTCATCAGCATACTGGCAGACACGAGCCCCACCAAAAACGCCACCAAGGCTATTCACATACCGCAGGAAAAGCAGAGGCCCCAAGATGGAGCCCTGGGGCATCCCCTGTCTCAATACAATGCTATTAGAGTAACGATTTGTACCACTCCTTGAAATACAAACAGTTTGCTGCCGCTCCAGCATATACGATTGCAACAGAGAAGCAGCAGCACCTCTGATACCATAAACTGCAAGTTTTTAAATTAGCAGTTTATGATCTACAGTGTCGAAGGCCTTCGACAAGTCAAAATACAGGCCAGCAACTCTGTTATTATTTTTATCAATTTGTTCGGTGATAAAATTGATTGCGTGAAATATTGCCTTTTCGGTGGATTTATTTGGCTGAAACCCAAATTGACTATCGTTCAGGATATTAAATATTTGAAGATAATCAAAAATTCTGGTAAATATTACCTTTTCGAAGACCTTCGACACTGCTGGAAGCATTGAAATAGGCCTGTAGTTGGAGATGCTCTGATGGTCACCCTTTTTGTATACTGGAATAAGTTTGGCTTTTTTGAGATCAGCAGGAAAAATTTGTGTTATAAAGCATTTTATGATGTTTTCTAATGGATTACAGACATACTCAGCCACACATTTCAGGACCGAAACCGGAATCTCATCCATACCAGAGGAGTATTTGTTGAGCAACCCAGCAACCACCCTGAGCACCTCTTGTGAATCTACCGGAAAAAGAAACATTGTAGGAAAATCACCCTCCTCCGCAACATTGTAATTTGTAAGTGGAGTATATGTCAGATTGAACTGAGAACTAAAGGCCTCAGCAATAGCCTTGGGATTATCAACCATACTCTGATCTGTATTTAAAATAATGTCAAAATTCTTCCTCCCCCTGCCTGATTCAGAGTTAATTAATAAAACACATGGGATCTACTTACGCACTATCTTATATGTTTTTCAAAATGTTGTCCATATTCCTGTTAACAATAATAAAGTCTTTTCGAGCTCCTCCCTAACGTTTCGGAAAACTTCGCCTTTTAAGATCATCAATATCAGCAGGTTGTGTTTTATAAACATTGGATTTAAGATGTCACCAAAGAAAAAAGTCTAAAGGTGTTAAATCCGGTGCTCTTGGAGGCCATTCAATTGGGCCCCTTCTGCCAATCCATCTATCCGGGAATCTCTCGATTAACCACTGTCGGACCGGAAGAAAATAATGAGGTGAAGCACCGTCCTGCTGGAATGTTAACAAATCCTCCTGTAAAACTAAATTACCCTCTGCTGAGTTTCTAGCTCATGGGTGATAAGAAGATCAGTAGTCTCTTCAAGCATATTAAGGTACACACCACCTGTCAAATTTTCTTCAATAAATAAAGGACCAATAATGGCATTTCCAAGAATACTAGCCCAAACATTAACTTTTTGTATCAGCAATTTTGTTTGTTAACATTTACATTTCGGAAAAATGGACATTCAGCTCTGAAACAGATATTCGGCAGAATATTAGGGATGACGTTGACTTGACGACTCATGAATTCACAAAACTCTATTCTTCTGTCAAAATCATCGTCATAGAGTTCTTGAAATATCTGAATTTTGTATGGATGGACTTTATGCATTTTCAGTGCCTTTCTTACAGTCTCGTCTGATATTCCTGTCTGTTCTGCTACTGGCTGCAAGGAGTTGGTGGGCTCTGCAGCAAAAAAAACCAAAACCTCAATTTGAGCTCCTTCATTCATCACTCGTAGGTTATTTCCTTTTCTATTACTCACCGAACCAGTTTCTGAGAACTTTACCACCAAATCCAGCACATATCATTTAAATTTGCTGACCATGTTTTTTTTTTGTTAAAAAACAAGGTATTTTTAGAAATTGTTGAACGCAAATCCACTAGGTACTCGTGGTACCATCGAAATTTTACTAGATTGCTTTTTAATGTAAATTTTTCAAGGTTACTTTGCCGATCCCCAAATAAAGTTTGAAACGGTGCCACCCATGGGCGTGGGGGTGGCAGGGAAGGCCATGCCCCCCCCCCCCCCCCCCCCTGGAATTTGAGGAAAAAAAAACGTTAAAGTATGATGTTTTGTGTTTATTAGTATCCCCCCCCTCTAGAAAATGTCTGGCTACGCCCATGGTGCCACCTAAATCTTCTAATCATTTGTACTACAAGGAGACCCAATGCTATAATTTTTGTGTAAACTAAACCTGAAAACCAAAATCTCAATGCAGGCAAGTTTAATTATTTTTGCAACTTTGAAACGCGATTATGCGGAAATCTCTGGACAAAAAGCAACAAAGTAGGATACCACTGAAAAGAAAATTGAACGCCCTTTAAAACGATGTGCCACTTGACCCCCATTCCCATTTAAGATTCTAAGGGTGACATCTAGCCCTCCTAGGGGTTGAAACAAGAAGGCTAAAAATATTAATCTAAAGTGTCACCCTTACAAATAAAATTGACTTGTCTTACCGTTTTTTTCATATTTTTAACTGCAAGAAAGATATTAAGGGTGGGAAGTTTTCAAATTGACACCCCGTATATCAAATTGTTGGCAAAGGGACATTCGTTTGGAATTTAAGACGGAAAACGCTAACTCACGGGTGGATTGCTATCCTGTATCGCCAGAAATTGTTTAAACATCACTGGAAAAAGACTTGAATTAGAGACTTGTCAAAATATAAAATTTTTTAGATGCTGTTTCAATTTTATCATATTAAATTAAAGTTTACAAAACAATTGAAACATAGTTCAGTTTCGCTTCATTTTTTTTCCTTCTCTTTGTAAATGATTTCGCTACTCTAGATATAGGTGGCCAATTCACAGACGATACCACTATTTGGTTGCAGTTTATGTTGCTATTCTGCATATAGATTCTCTACATTGTATTAAGGAATGTGAAAACAGGTTATATTTTATATCATTTACTAACTAACCCAAACTACACATATTTCTACTTCCCATTTAATTGAAATAAGATATGAATTTGAAGTAATGGGTTATATTCTATTTTTTAAATATGGATGGATGATTTTATAAAAGATATTAAATTTGTTTAGCTTTCTGAAGCTGAGAATTTTCCAGAACTTGAGGATATGGCTCCTGGTACGTTATGTGCCGCTCTATTTCCAGATGATGAAATGTGGTACAGAACCCGGATTTTGTCAAATACAATTGCAGGTAAAGCATCCTATTTTCTGTGAGCGCACTATCTGTTTACTTAAATATGTAGGTTGATGAATTCAAATATTTGCTCATAATAGTGTCTTATTGTAGGAATAATTTATTCGTCCTAGATCCTAATTCTTGTAAGTGTATTGTATCATGTTTTACCTATAAGTATATTTTTGGAAAAATAGGCCATTTATTTCCTTTTTAGGAATAGAACTCCTTTTCATAGACTACGGCAACTCCTGCGTCAGCAGTAGCCTTCGACAATTACCAGAAGACCTTGTAATGACTCCACCATTAGGCCAAAAGTGTTGCCTGCAGAGACCTGAAGGTATTCCATATTGGACCAAGGAGGCTCAGAATAAATTCGCTGAAATATCCGCAGATGGTATGTATACTGTGTAGATTACTCTCTTAAAATGACTATGCATACGTTTTTCTGTAGCAGGTTGGCTAAAGTTTTACATATTTTCAAAGCGTCCGCTAGCAAACTCCCTTAATTTTTTGTTCTAAATTCAGTTAGCAATAGATTTTTTTTTTAATTTTAGGGCAAACTATTTTTGAAATGAAGAAAGTGAGCACTGGTGAAACGGCCACAGTAGAACTGTTGTTCAACGGCGAAAATATCGTTCCAAGGATATTGCCTATCACTGAGGATGGATTCGTGAAGAATTTCGAGACTTTGGAAAAGTTCAATTTGGAGAAAAGCGGAGAGTTAATGCTGGAAAGCATTTGTTTAGAACCCATGCCTGGTATGGAATGGGATGAAGAGTCGAATAAGAAGTTCTTGGAACTATATCCAGATGGTAAAAACCTAAATCTAATCTGCTTTAAAATTATCCATATTCGTTTCCGTTCATTGCAAGATTAATAAATAGTTCTTTTTTAATTCATTCCAAGATTAATAAATAGCTAACAATGTTACCGGTAGGGAATGCTAAGAAGGAATAACATATTTTTGCACCTACCTATATATCGAAGTTAAAAAATACAAATTGAGAATAATTTGTTATTTGGTTAAACAAAGGTCCGTGGTTGATATATTACATGTTCCTGATATTAGGTTTTTGTGGCACCTAATTTCATTACAGCCGTCAATCTTAATTGCATTATAATTAGGTCTATTTACATTGGGTAATGAAGAAGCTAAATAGTTTATTTGTTTAAGGACAGTTTAAAGGAGTCCAGCCATCTACCTTCATCTATAATACCCCTTATAACCTAATCTCTAGTTTCCTCCCACGTATTGCCAGAGAAAACAAGTGCTGTTATGATTTTAATCTTTATATTTAAATTAAAGCAAGTGCTGATTCACACACCGTATGAAGGTGAGCCAGTGTCATTTATTTTCTCTGTACCATACAAAACTTAGCCTCAGGATGCTTCTGATGAGATTGTCATGAAAATTGGCTTTATAAAACCTTCGTTCAAAAATTATGCAAAAATATTCATAAAAAATGCAAATTATGGATTTGGAAATTACCTTTTTGATGCGATTAAAGTTACATATAATAATAATATATTTTATATTTATAATAACGCTATTTAATAAATGATATTTATAATCTGATTTTACTCGATATACAATATAATAATAATAATAATATTGTTACGTTTTTCCCGTGGGCTCTGAACGAAATTACAACTTTTACTCTTTCAAACTAATACGCTCTTTATTCTCTACCACTGTATGCAATTAAGCACATTAAACTACTCTTATAATTTCACAACTAATAGCTTTTTACAATTCAACACTCAATGATTAACTAACTCAACATATACAATCTCAAATCTATCACGAATACTCGGGAAGAAGCGAGGCCACTCTATGTGATTCTCGACCAGGGCATCGAGATAATTCCACAGTTCCTGAATCATCGCGGCCGGCTATGACTCATACATAGACGCGGCAAGGCTAGCTAGTTCTATGGTTGTTAGCTGTGATATTGCCTCGCTATTAAACCTGATCGGCCCGATCAGCTACTACATGTCCATGATATGCTTTCAGACTGTCGAGGTGAACAACTTTCAGTCTGGGGCTACGTTCAATCCTATACACTACGTCATTAATTCTTTTGAAGACTGGCTTCAGTTTGGGAGATATTCCTTTCTTCCTTTGCAGATAGAGATCATATCGAGCCTTCATTCGGTCACTAGCGAGAGGTTCAAACGGTAGTCCCACATCATTCTGTTTCATCTTCCTACTAGATTTTGTCTGGGGTCCTTGACTTGAGGCACAGGTTGAACACTGCTGGCACTAAGTGTACTTAATGTGAGGATGTATATTTTCATTGACAAGTTTGAATAAATCGATAATTTATTTGATTCCACATCCTGGCAGTAGTTGATCCAGTAAAATCTGGCGCGGATCTTGTCAATCATACTGTTAACTCCGGGACGAGCACCAAACTTTCCATTATGCACTTCATCTAGGACTTCCGATACCCTCTTTCTTGGTACCACTAACTGCGTCTTTACTACTTTTCCATCGGCGCTCTCCCAGGCTCGATTAAGGAGTCCATTTTCAACTACCAGGGAGTCCCACTGATCCCACAGAGATTTAAAAGTAGATCCCTGTTGAAGTATCTCTCCAGCATGGTCTTGGTTGACGTTCTTCTTTAGCTATTAACAGTAGTGCTTTTTCACTATCCTCAAGCTTTCTTTAGTTGCTCTGTGGTCCACTGCTGATCAACTTTAAACATGGTTTGCCCAATGGGAGTGATTCTTTCTCGTTGGTTTATTCTTTGGCATTGTTTATAATTATCCTCGCATGAACTTCTGGATAAAGCATCTGTATTATTATGTCATCTTCCTTCCCTGCGCTTAGCCTTAAAGTTATATGGTTTTAGCCCTTCCTGACTTAACTTTGAACTGCTAGCGTCTCTGTATGGAGATGTAGACCGTAGTTGTACTCGACAGTCTCTCTTGAAATGCCCAATCCTGCCACAGATATAACTCTGATTTGAAACATTTCGGTTACGTGGCCTAGCTTCTAGTGGCTTCCGGAATCTTTGTACTCGACAGTCCCTTTTGACAGGTCCAGTCCTGCCATCAGGCTTCTGATGTCGAGACTTTACTTGTGCCTGAGAGAGCTGTCTTCTATGTTGGTCGCCAAATCGTATCTCCAGGGCAGCTACAAATATGTCATATTTCCCCTGTTGGCTGTTGGGAATGGTCTGTAGTAGTTCCAGGGCAGATCCACGAAGCGCTGCCACTAGTGACGTAGCTATTTCTTCGTTATTCCAACCCTTGGCAACAGCGGCGGCTTCAAATTGTCTTCTGTACATTGACCAGGATGTTTGACCATCATACGTTGGAGGTCTGATATGCTGTCATGTGGCGAATACCCCCTCGGTGGGTCCTTGTTTTTTTAGTCTGGTAACTTCTGCTTGTAGATTCTTCATTTCTTTCTGTGCGTTTCCTACTTCTTTTTGACATTTCCTTTTTGTAAATTTTCTACTTTTTCAAATTTCTCATTTTGTCCGACCAATATTTTCTGTAATTTTCCTTGCTCGCCTACAATTATATCCAGCATCCATTTCTGAAGTTGATCCTGTTCTATTCGCCTTTTATCTTCTTGGTCTTGTAAAATTTTGTGTAGCCGGTCTTGTAAAATTTTCTGAAGCCGATCCTGTTCTACTTGCCTTTTACGTTCATTTTATTTATTTGCTCCATTTCTGTCGTTTGTTGCCTCGTAGTGACCATAGAATGTTATAAAAATTTCACAAAATCCACCAATCAAACTGTCTCGTTGACGTACTTGTACCCTCTTGTTTGCTCGAAAAATACTTCACAAATCCGGTCCCTTCACAATCCCACTTCTGACATCAAATGTTACGTTTTTCCCGTGGGTTCTGGACGAAATTACAACTTTTGCTATTTCAAACTAATACTCTCTTTATTCTCTATACCACTGTATACAATTAAACACACTAAACTACTCTTGTAACTTTACAACTAATAGCTTTTTACAATTCAACACCCAATGATTAATTAACGCAACACGCTTTAGGCCTGCTACTTATTTATATACAATCTCAAATCTGTCACGCATACTCGAGAAGAAGCGAGACCACTCTACAGCGTGTGTGATAGAAAGTGTAACAAATGGGAAACTTTTTTATTATTGATTTCTCAGAAAATTTTATTCTTAATAAAAAGTTTTGCTTGGTCTAAAACCCCTTCAACCATAGTCAAATATTTAAAATGTTGTGCAGAATGTCCAAAAAAAGAAGAAAATGTGAAAACCTATAGAAAAATATTCCTTTATTTCTACAAATACGTACATTACATGAGAACTTACATAAATAACTTTATTGTCTTAACTGTGTAAATTTAAAGCGACTGTCAAATTTCTGCTGAGGCACCATTATTTTTAATGCATCTCGATTTTTTTTTTGTTGCTTTTTCAATTTCTGTCCTTGTTAACTGGTTGCAGCCTTGCCTTATTCTGTCCCGTAGTAATTCAGCACTTGCGGGCCTATATCGGTAGACAATTTCTTTTAATCTACCCCATAAATAATAATCTAGGGGCGTCAAATCAGGTGCCCTCGCAGGCCAATTAGTAAACTGTCTATCTCTTTGAGTGCCTCGTCCTGTTCATCTGTTTGGAAATTTTCTGTTCAGCCAATGTCGAACTGGAGCACTGAAATGGCAGGGAGCTCCGTCTAGTTGAAAAAACATCTCTTGTCTTATAGCCAAAGGCACGCCATCCATTAACTACCCAAATCCTCCATTTAAAAAAATTAAAAATAAATCACCATTCAAATTTGCATTAAAAAAAAACTGATCCTATGATAGTGTCCCCCAAAAGAACACACCATACATTCACTTTTTCCGAAATTCTTCGGCATTCAACTACCCAGTGCGGATTATCAGTACTCCAATACCGTGAATTTTGCGAAGAAAACATTCTGTTCGTAGTAAAAGTTGCTCATAAAAAAGTATCTTTGAACTAAAATTTCGATTATCTTGAAAATGTCCCCTCATCCAAGAACAAAATTCTAATCTGAGATCCTGGTCTCCGGGTAATAGGGTATGGATAAATTTTGGTTTAAATGGTTTATAGTTGTGTTTTTGTAGTAGATCCCTAATAAACATTTTATCTAAATCCAAATTGCGACACCGTCGACTTAAACTGAATCGGGATGTTCTTGAACGTTAAGTAAAACATCTAGCTCGTCATCATTATCATAATTTGGGTGGTTTCAGTTATTTCTTTGCAATTCTGCGGCGTTGAAAAAGTTTGGGGAACAATCTTTAAATTTCTTCAGAATTCAAGCTACTGTTACGGATGTTTTTCATTAAATTCATCCTCTGCTTGTCTGTAGGTTTTGTAATTGTTTCCAACAATCAAAACAATTTCAACTTTTTCTTTGTTAGTTAGGAGGATTTTAAAAAGTAAACTAAATAACTAATAAATTTTAGCAAATAAAGTTTATGCAAGTGACGCTGACATCGCAAATTACTATGGCAACACGCATTACAATTGTTTCTGTCAAATGATGTTTCAATGCAAACATGATTTGTATGGAAAATATCTAAATAATTTATGGGATTGATTAAAGAAATAGCTTACATTGATAGGCCTGCAAGTGCTGACTTTTGTACACCTAGTATGTTGAATTAAAATTTCATTTCGTTTTGGGATGTTTCAGTTGTTAAAAAACGCATGTAAATGGCATCTGTACTTAGTGCTTCGGTCTCGACGAGACTAGTCTCGGTCTCGTCTCGTATCGTCTCGAAATTGGAGACCGATACCGAGACGAGACTAGGAGTTATAACTCAAGACCGAGACTTCAAGGTTCGAGACCGAGAGTCTCGTCACGTCATGTCAGTCTCGATAGTCGCGAGTGTTGAAATAAAAATAATTTATAAGTAGGATAGTACGAAAATAATGTTTTTTTTTTTAAATTATAGGTAACGTGCAAAAAAATAAAAAATATTTAAGTACACAAAAATCAAAGAAATCTAGGAAAGTATGTGTCTACAGGGTGATCCGTTATATTTTGACCAATGGATATCTCCGTTAATATTGGGTTTAGAAAGAAGTTTAAATTATCGAACTTTTAGTATTTTTCCTGAACCGTCATAAAATTTAATCAGAAAAAAACAATCGAGTATCAAAAGTCATATATTTTTTATTGATTATGATTTTTTTAAATGGAATCGCTGGTTTTTGTTCTCGCCGTTTGATACAGAATTCTTTTCTGATTTCAAATATATAAGAGTTGATGTCATTATTTTCAGCCATTTTGAAATTATATTGAATTTTATAATTCTACTTTTTTAAATAACTACAATTTAGTAACCTATTTTAATTAATTGTCATGGTTATTAATGTCTCCCTGACAAGCGGATGATAATGTCTGTTCATTTCCTATGAATGATGGGATACGCGTGACGCACGTCAAGAACAAGTGAAGTAAATAATATTCCTAGTGCCAACACTTTTCAAAACAATTTTAATTAATAAACAGCACGATATAATAATTTATTGCAAAGTTGTTTTAACAGCTGCTCAAATTGTCCCCCGCCCACTTGAATGCACAAGTGGTAGCCAGCTTTCAATCGCTCTATGGCGTGTGCAATAAATTCGGGTGTTTCATTATTTAAAAAATTAATTTAATTTTGTGTATGAACTTTCATTTGTTCAATATCATTCCCCCGCATCAAACTTATTTATCTTTCAAATATCCCCACAGAAATGTATCTAACGGGGTTAAGTCTGGACTGTTAGGAGGCCATCCAATTACTCCACCACTACCAATCCAACTGTCATAATTTTGATTTAAAAATTTCTTGACAAATAGAACACTATGATCCGGCGCATTATCCTGCTGCCATATAATGTCTTGCTACATTAAGCGGAAAATTGGTGACAATTTCATCAATCTCGTTTGGTGAGAAGTTCATAATATCGGTGTCCGTTCAATGGTCCCTCGAAGAAGATTGGCCCACTAATCTTATTTCGAATGACACCACACCAAACATTTAACGATACTCGTCCAGATCGCATACTTTCAATAGTTAAAAAAGGATTCTGTGACCCAAAAATACACATTTTTGGGTTATAGAACCGATGCTGTATTAAAAGAACTTTCATCTGTCCAAATAATATTATTAAATGAATTTATCATAATAATATAGCGACAATATTCCAATCGGCTTTGCTTTTGTTCATCAGATAACTTCTGCACTTTGTGTAGTTTATAATCATGAAATTTAAACTTTTCTAATATCCTAAAGATCCTTCCATACGATTTTCCTAGATACCTTGAGCAGTTTCTAATAGAATTTTGGGGATTCTCTGAAAATAAAATAATTTGACGGTAGCAACATAAAAAAAAATTGTGTGCTTAAGACCACACTATAGAAATTAAAACTTCATCAAGCGGGGACATCGTTTGTCAAAATTTCGATCCTTCGTCGCAGAGATACCATGGGGCACATATTCCATAAAAATTTCGACGCCGCCGTACCTCTTCCCGTTCTCCCGAAATTAATTATTTCAGTTTTTGTTCTCCCCCCTCCCCTGGCCAAGCAGAGAAGAATAAGGGGTCCCGTTTTCGCCAAGGATATTCTTTTTACCCCGGCTACATGTCCTGAAAATGTCTGCCCTCTCTATACAGGAATATGCCAGTGGAAGGAGCGTGACGTTACACATCCGAGCGTGACGGCTCGGTCTCATTCAACCCCCACAAAAAAAACGCGCCTAAATAAGTTTTCACTTCAAAAATTAAAATTTCATTGTGTAAATTACCTTGAAAGTACAAAAGAACAGCAAGTTCTTCATCTTCAAGTATTTCATGGCATCTTGTTTCTTGTTTTCCTTCGTAAATTTTTCGGGCCGATAATTGATTAAAAATATTTCGAAAGGTGTTAGCACTAGGAGTATTATTTACCTCTGGATAACGTCTGTATTCTTTTAGCTTACAATTGATTGCCTGTTACTCCACTATTATTTCCTATATGATGGAGCCTCTTCGGCTCTGGCTCCAGGGTGCAAACAGCACAAGTGCTAGTTTAGTGATCCTTACGAAGCTGAACACCCTAAAGAAAACTGGAAAACAGTCAAGGTTTCGAGGAACAAATCTGTCCCTGTCGTCAAGAACGAACAAATCTAAAAATTAAAATGGTTAGTAAAAGTAAATAACAGTAAAAAGTTATCGCAAAAATTGTCAAGTTTTGAATAGACTTTGACAAGATGACAATAGCCAAAGTCTATTCAAAACTTGACAATTTTTGCGATAGGTCTTTACTGTTATTTACATTTACTAACCATTTTTATTTTTAGATTTGTTCGTTCTTGACGACGGGGACAGATTTGATCCTCGAAACATCGCCTGTTTTCCAGTTTCCTTTGGCTTTTTCAGCTTCGTAAGGGTCACTAAACTAGCACTTGTGCTGTTTACTCCCTGGAGCCAGAGCCAAAGAGGCTCCATCATATAAGAAACAATAGTGGAGTAACAGGCAATCAATTGTAAGGTAAATATGAATCCTCCACAACAATATAGAACATATCTACGTCTGTATTCTTGACGTGCGTTATGCTTATTAGATCAACAGATAATATATATCTTAAATATTTCCAGCTTCTCTGCCTCAGTGTAACTCATCATTCATAGGAAATCAACTGACATTATCATCCGCTTGTCAGAGAGACAATTTTAACCACAACAATTAATTAAAATTAATAAGTTACTAAATTGTTAGTTATTTAAGAAGTAGATGTATAAAATTCAATATAATTCCATAACGGTTGAGAATATTGCCATCAACTCTTATATATTTGGAATCAGAAAAGAATTTTGTATCAATCGGTGAAAGGAAAAATCAGGTATTCCATTTAAAATATCATAATTAATAAAAAATATATTACTTCTGATGCTCGACTGTTTTTTCTGATTTCATTTTATGATGGTTCAGGAAAAATACTAAAAGTTTGCTAATTTAAACTTCTTTCTAAAACCAATATTAACGGAGATATCCATTGGCCAAAATACAGCGGATCACCCTGTACGTATCTAAAGTACAATTTACTAGTTTCCTACCTATAGTTATGAGTAACAGAGAAAAAATTTGAAAACAGGTCTTATATAGTTTATTATTTCAAATTCACCCACCTGCCGGGGATTTACCTAAAAACTATAGACTAGCCAGAGGAGCGTTACTATGCAGTTTTTTTTTATTTTAATTTGTTTTTAGTTTGGGTTTTTCTTATAAAAAAAAAATTAGTTTACTTACATAGATAGGTATGTTTTTAAGTGAACTTAATGCTTTCAAACAGAATCCTTCGCTTGCAGCCAATAGCCAATAATCTTTCTGCACTCTGCCAAGTTTATTAACAATCATTTATATTTTTTGCTCAGGAATGCGCCTTATGAAAGGGTTCTTAGGTTTACTTTCGAAAATATAAAATATTCTACTCTCTGATATCTTTTTTACTTGCCAACCTCCCTACCAATTTTGTTACCTCTATAAAGAATTTTTTGTCATACGCTCCCAAAAATAGCTATTTTACGGACTCATTTAAGTCCGCAAAATGCTTCTTTTTCGGCCTAGTCTTTAAAAGTCGTCATGGCAACCTTTACGGACTATTCCAAAATTCTTGAATATGTCTAAATGTCAAATTTCGAATGACATGACAAAATTATCAAATAGTTGCTACGATATCAATTTCTAAGCTAACTTTGTCCCACATTATGATTTCAAAAATTATGGTAAATTTGCAAATTTAGGCGTTCTGAAGAATTTCAAAAAGCGTATAAATAAAAATAAAATTTTGGGAGCGTATGACAAAAAATAGTGTTTGTCACACGTACCTAAATGAAGTTTTTCAGGACTCATCTGCAGAAATGGTTCGTCCTGAAAAAAACTTCATTTTAGGTACTTGTAACAAAAATAATTATTTTGTGATTTTGTTGTTTAAATTAATTTTGCTTAAAAAAAATCGACTCTTTGTGCGGTTATTAAACTTATTTATCTGAAAAAACCCAAACTATCTAATTATTATCCATTAACGTGGTAATACCCCAAAATAGGTCGAATTTATAATACCGATTATTGCGAAGGTTTTCAAAAAAAAAGAAAATTTTTTTAGAAGTGCTCGAGACTCTCGGCGACACGGAGAATAAGACCGAGACCACAATATGTCTAGTCTCGGCGGGACCGAGACGAGACTCGGAGACTCGAGACTTTGCGAGACCGAGACCTCAATAGTCTCGTCTCGGCGAGACCGAAGAACTATCCGTACGTATTTGTAGAAATAAAAGATTTTTTTTTATAGGTTGTTTTCACATTTTCTTCTTTTTTGGACACTCTGTATAACATTTTAAATATTTAACTATGGTTAAGCAAGTTTTAAACCAAGCAAAACTTTTTATTAAGAATAAAATTTTCTGAGAAATCAATAATAAAAAAGTTTCCCATTTTTTACACTTTCTACCACACACGCTGTATATGTTTCTCGACCAGGGCATCGAGATAATTCCACAGTTCCTGAATCTTCGCGGCCGGCGATGACTCATACAGAGATGCGCCAAGGTCACTTCTACAGGGTAGCCCAAAACATTCGGATGGTTGCTAGCCGTGACAATATATTGAAAACAGGATTTAAATACGGTACCCATTTACTATGAAAATTACAGGGCAAATATTTGAAGCAAATGTGTTGATACAGTCTTCAATTTCACACTTTTATACCGGTGCCATAGCTAATAATGTCATATGGGAGGGAAGAATTTTGTCTGTCAAGTTTTAGAAGTTAAATTGTTTAATCAAAATTTCCTTCTTTCGTCGAATCACATTACACCGAAAAAAATATTTCAAGAGGGTGTTGAGGCTTAACTCCGAACTCCTAAATCTTCACTTGCTGCGCCAATGGCTCAAACTACTTATATGTATATTTCAGGAACGATGTTTCAAATAGAGGTGATATGCGAAGACTGTGTTCGTCTCTACCAGAATGGGGCTGATATTAGACCACAACTTGGAGGGATTAGAAGCAGCTTGAATACATCAAACACTCAAGAAGAAAAGACTGAAAACTTAGCTATTAGTGAGGATCAAGTGATCGATTATGAAGCAGGTAAAAAGATTTATTTTTTATTATGTATATTATAGTTGTATAAATGTACTCAGCGTTCTGTTAAAGTCAAGTTACTTTCTAAACAACATACCTTAATTGCCTTTTACTTAACTTTCTTCTGGTGAGAGGCGGTAGAAATTTAAATAGGCAGTTTTACATACTTTACACAAATTCACCAGAATATTTATCGTTTCTACTTTATCTTAAACTCTTACATATTTAAAGTGAAATCTACACTAAATTTCTCTACGTTTTAGGTAGTGATAATTTAGTTACTAAGCATTCCATAGAAGACAGTAACCAAGGCGAAGTTGGCACAAGCCAAGAGGGACCAGGGATTGCCGATTCTATCGCAAGTAATCCTATCATAGCTTACGATAAAAAAGAGCAGGATTCTGATCACACCGATCCGAGTAACGACAAAGCGAAACACCAGATAAGCACTCATGATTCTGAAGTCGATTCGGGACACCATTCAGAACAGGAAATTTCATTGGAGCAGGGTGTGGGAGACGGTGAAAACGTAAATGAGAAAATTATTGAAAAGCGGGATGAGCTACCCAGTGATGAACCTCCTAAGCAACTTTCTGAAAAAATTGATGAACAGCTTCATTATAAACTTGTTGAGCAACCGGATGCGCAACTTGCTGAGAAAGGTAATGGTGAGATAGTTGATAAGCAAAGCGTTGCTGAAAATTCAGAAGTTGACGAGGAGAAAAATGTTAGGAGCGTTGACTTGCCTCTTAGTACAGAAGCTGGTGAGAAAGATGATGAGGAGTCTGATATTAAAGTTGTTGAAAATGTTGAAGACGCTGGAATAGACGAAGTTCGTCCAAATGCGGAAGAAGCCGGGGATATGGCAACCGGGAGTCCCAAGAAAGGGCAACCAGCTCTGCCACATAGTGATAACGATATACTAGCAACAAAACAGCCACAAGAACAGGTAAATATTTCACTACATAACAATGTAAATCATATTCTACTTTCGGCACTGTATTTAGAATTTATTTTATGAATGCCCTTACACCCCCTGCTATTATAGTTACAAAAACTTTGAATAAAATCGATTTCATGTTAAAATGCTTGCAAAGTGGAAACATTTTATTGTGATGGTTCGTTTATTGATCCAAACAAATTCGTGTACAGTTAGCTGTTTTAAAAATGGCGCGAAATTTAATCCCAATGTGTTATTCGTAGTGTTTTAATAGGCTCACTGCCGACAGGTAAGCATTGTGCTCACTCACTAATTTTGTATGGAAGCCTCCACTTTTGGCAATAATTGAAAATATAAATGAAAATTATATTTAAGAAGCTATTTTTGCATTCAAAAACCTTCCTCTTCCGATCGATCCTGATGAAGCCTAAGTTTGTTGTAGCTTAAAAGATCAGATCTAGCGTGGCAAACTCAAAGATAGTCAGATTTCAGTCTGGATTTAGTACGGGTTAGAGGTTAATCTGCTTACTGGCTAATAGGGACCCATCAGAAATCGATTGTAAAAGGAACCAATTATCAAGCAGGCTGAAACTCTGAAATACTGAAAATAAGAATCCGTTACAGTTTAAGCCTGCCCGATAGAGTAGAGGCGCAGCTATGTGACGTAATATAATATAGTTTCTTTATATGGTTTTGTTTTGTGCTTTCTAACTTCCATTATAAAATTAGTGCTGTCATTAATGTTATGCTTTTGCTGCATGTATCCGGATTGTACTCAAAGTTAGAAAGTGGGGAAAGAATATATCTTTCAATTGTTTGGGCGAGTAGTTTCCTATAAAAAACGTTTTACCCATATCAAAATAGGGGAGGATGGGGACTTAATTTAATTTGGATGAATTATGTGGATTTTCAGAGGTTTTGATGTCGATGAATCCAGAAAAATGTTGGCAACTAAAAATTTTCTCATAGTCATAATGTCACTTCGAATATGATCGCTATTTTTTGGCTAGCATGTCAGATTTTGTCTGAATATAAGAAATTTGAAATACAGACCATTATAATACGTGGATTATCGTCTTACTGTGCCAATTTCTCTAGAGGTATATGTGACACTGCGGTTTTTGTGACATCTAAATCATTTAATGGCATGAGTCACGATGTGCTGCTAAGTATGGGTTCAGAGATAATTTTGTCTTCACTATTTTAAGTTTTTCTCGCGAGAAGAGTACAGTCCGTGATATTTCAGGTTATGGTATATAAACCGCGTTGTGGTGTCGTACAGGGACCGGTTTTGGGGCCATATGGGTTTTACTCTATGTCAACGACTTTATAAATTTAGATATATTTGCAAAACTTACAGTTTTTGGCGATTATGCTAACATTCTCTCGAATAGTACAAATTTCAATATTACAAATTCGGATTTGATATTGTTAGGGAATAGTGTGATGCAAATAAATTATTTTCATAACCTGTTCAAAAACAAGTTTTTGGATCCGTATATTTATTTATTTATTTAAAGATACATTTTACAAACACTACAAGCAATTACTTGTAAGAGTGCTCTACTATCTATAAAAAAATATACAGACCGACATACTGACAAACACAATCAAGTCGCAAACTTGGCCTTAGTTTTAATCTCTGGTACAGTTGTATTAAAAAGATCAAAATCACTTTTTTCTATTGAGATAGAAACCATTATAGGAGAATCATTGAAATTATAATAAAATAAGTTTTTCCTTTGAATTCTTAAATTAACTTGCGGTACATGAAATTTAAAATAATTCACTAAAGAACATAAATTGTATTTTATGTTATTCAAAATATTGTATACAAAGATTACAGACTGAACATTTCTTCTATGTTGTAATGTTTGGAAACTGAAACTATCTAACACACTCTTATATGACACTAAATATGGATATTCATTATACTGCTGACAAGTTCCATAATACAACTTAGTGCCTATCTCCCCATCCCATCTACAAGTCTGATAAGGGATATTTGAGGGTGTTCATAGAACAAACTTGATCTAAACCACAAACTTATTAAATACAAAGTCTGTTTTAATCTTTTTAGACATCATCTGAACTAGCATTGATATACCCTCCAAATACATGCTTGTTATGCACAATAACACGTACAGGGTTATTCAACGAGAACTAGACAAGGCGATTTTTTGACTTTCCCTGTACTTTTATAAAATAAAAAAGCGTGTGCATTATATGCGCATATCAGAAGTGAAACTTCTTAAACTTAAACGCCCTAGCCTCGGATTTGGTTAAAGTGTTTTTTTTTTTTAAATATACCACTCAATTTAAAGTTTGGCTTATGTCTTGACAAGGTAATAGAGCAAATCCCATATTTGTATCTTGTAAACTAACAAAGATATCCCAATAACAATATTTTCATATTTTTCTTCCGCCAGGCCGCCGCGCGCCGTGTCGCTCATCGTCTGTCGACCGCCGTGTTCGCGAAAACTTCGAAAACTGAAAAAGCCATCTCATGTAATTTTCTCCCGCAAATTCGGATATGTCGGGCAAAAAACAATTGAACATCAAATAAAAGTGCTAGGGGTCACTTTGATATTTTTTTAAATGGAACACCCTGTATATTACTACATTTTTGGACTCTAGAAAAATCTAAACACAGTTTGAGTATAATATCCTATACCTATCTTTAGCTGTTTCCCAAATATTGACACTTGAAAGTCGGGTATTTTGACACTTTGACAGGCTCTAAAATCTAAACCGCACAAGATCAAAGAAAACGGTTTGCACATTCCTATCTTAAGTTTTCATAAACTATCGAATGACAGTATCTTCGAATTTAACCTGCGGATAAAATTAACCGGAACTTTTAAACCTCCAGTTAAATTCAAAGTTATTATCATTCGATAGCTTATGAAAACCCAAGATAGGAATGTGCAAACCGTTTTCTTTGATCTTGTGCGGTTTAGATTTTAGAGCCTGTCAAAGTGTCGAAAGTCCGACTTTCAACTGTCAATATTTGGTAAACAGCTAAAGATAGGTATAGGATATTATACACAAAATGTGGTTAGCTTTTTCTAGAAAATCCAAAAATGTAGTAATATACAGGGTGTTCCATTTAAAAAAAAATATCAGTGACCCCTAGCACTTTTATTTGATGTTCAATTGTTTTTTGCTGAACATATCCGAATTCGCGGGAGAAAATTACATAAGATGGCTATTTCAGTTTTTTTTTATATAAAAGTACAAGGAAAGTAAAAAAATCGCCTTGTCTAGTCCTTGTTGGATAACCCTGTACAATTTTTTGTATCAGTTTGGTTATAAATTGTTGCTACTTTTCTCACTCTCACTTGTCCACCATTTGTAAGCAGTTTTGATTTTTGTGAAAATAAGCAAATACAAATGAGTCTGGTACTTATGGCACCCAATTAAAATAGGTGCTGTTACTGGGAAAATTCAAACCTATTAACAGTACATATTTGAAACCATACTTTCTCTCGCAATAAAATATTTTTAAAGCATAAGAAACGCACTAGTGCGTAAAGTAATTTATTTTACGCACTGCATTAAAAAGATATGTTTTACGAATCTTAGAGAGTGCGTAAAGTGAGTACTTTATTACGCACTATAATAGAAAAAAAAATTACCACCTTTATATATGACTTAGAGCTAGCCTGAAGCTAAAGAACAAGAAAGCTCTTGTAGCTGATACAATTACCGTTGAGATAGCTAATGAAGATGCTGATGTAAACATGTAAATAAAGTAGACACGCGGTTAAATGGCGCAAATTCATTTTTGTCCCAAGCTTTGAGAAAGATTCGCCGTTAAAATATGGCAACTACAGTACCACGGTCTATTCACATATGAAACAATTCGAAGATAGACAAATACAGGGTGATGAAATCAGAAGGTGTTATATTTTAATAAATCCCTAAAGCTACGAGAATTATCTAAAAACTCGTGAAGTCGTATTTTACAAATATTGAATTATTTTAAAACCCAGAACAAAATAGTCATATATGCAACAAGTGTGTAAAGTGACTTTATGAATGAGAATATTGTCGCATGAGCCGTAGGCGTGTGCAACAATCCAATGAATAAAGAATTATGTACCTCCCTTTATAAGCACACAACTGAAGAGAAACTTCTGAAAGACATATTAAGAATTGAGTTTTTATTTTTTGTTTAAGTTTTTTATCCCTTAACTTTTTCCTCGGTTTCGGCACTTTTTTTCCTATTTTTGCCATCCCCTATCTTGTAGCTCAACTCCTTCGCGTTTTTTTCACCACAAACTGCGTTTCTTTATAAATTTTTTTAATTTTATTTCGTTTTATACTTTTATTAACTTTCCGAACGATTTTTTGCGTCTTTTTCGACTTTTCCCCATTTTTTTTTCGAAAATTTTTGGTATTCAGAGGTGGGGGTATATTACCACCACCAACACCACCCCAATATTTTCGGACTTACCCTCCCTCGCTTTCGGCCTTAGCCATCATCAGTGTTACTTGTCAGTTGGAACAAAAGAACATGTCCATAAGAGGCACAAACTACATCAAAACGACAACGGTCACGTCGAAATTTAAAAAACACTTTACATTATAAGAAAGGTTCACATAATTGAAACAATTAACAAATTAAAAGACAGACGTGGGAACCACGTTTTGATGGAACGACAAACATGTCTCTAAGAGGCGCGGAAAAAATGTATTGTGATAATTAGTAATATAGTTAGTGCAGTCCTGGTAAATATTTCTGTTCATGAGCGTTTGTTTACGCTACTGACTCTTGGATATGAATTTAGTTTAGTGACCTGTTTCGGGAGCTACCTCTGGAATACAACCAGAAACAGTACCATTCTGTCATTTGGAATGTTACGTTAAATTCCTTCAGAACCATAGACTTAATTCCGCACGTCGACAAAATATTCCTAACCACTTGAACGAACACCTTAAAACATTACTTTTACTACAAATATGAGACAATTGAATGGTATTCGTACCAGGAAAGTGAACCAAAGATTTGAAATGTGTTCCAAATTATTGAAAAAGCCCGTGAGTATGGCAGAGATTCCGACCCATTTACTGTTGAATGAACTGGTGGAAATTTCTAGTCCACTTAGGTAAACAACTGTAGGAGAACAACACCTCTGAAGGCACAGTAAGCAAATACCAATTTTTGAAGACTATAATGGTGGTAGAGTATAATTATGATAAAATTAAATAACTTAATATGTGTTTGGGCCATAGCCTGATCAGTAAGCTGCTGCAAATTTATCAGCAGAAATTATTGCCTCGAACTTAAGAGGCAGAAAATAATAGTATATTTAACATTTAATGTTACCTATTAAGACACGAGTACGCCAATGACGACCTGATCCGTAGGCGGTGTTCTAATGCATGCGAATGTGTTATTAGCCATTAAATGTGAGTTGCGTACACTATTATTTTATGGCCAGTCATAATACATAATAATGAAAATAAGTACTTTCTTCAAAGTTAATAAATTTTAAATGTCGTGATCATGGCAATATTTGATATTGACCAAATATTGCTGTGATGTTGCATTTTGATTGGTTAATGAAAAATCTGTATTTTAATGAATCTCATTAAAATGCAGGTAGTAAATGTCAAATAAATAAATAAAAGTATAGGAGTGGAAAAATGTAATTATTGTAGACCGACCATGCAAATCAAAACCTAAGCCTCTCCAATCACACGAAACATTAATTTGCGAATAGTAAACTCGCTTATATTCCTCACCGCATCGTAAGTATCTAAGACCTGGACAGTGAAGGTCGTCTCCCGACGACTCATACAGATGCCCTGCACAACCCATAGAAGTAATGTGTCTATACTAGAAACGCCTGGATAGAAACCATCAAAAGATTGACAAGCTCTTACTAGGGCAAAAGGCCCGAAGAAAGAGAGGAGATATAGAAATCTTTTGTATTCTTTAAGATACATGAAATTAAAATTCGACCGCACTTTGGAGTTTTAGAAGTTTATTTAAAATTTAGTTTTAACATGTATGCATTCTTGTGTCTATGTATCGTTTTGTTTGTTTTATTCCTGCATGTTAAAACTTATTTTTGTATTGCTTTATTTTTTCGAGCTTTACCAGCTCCGTAGCCAATAAAGCATATCGAAATAAAGTAAATTTTACACTATGTTTCAGCTACATCCCTCTGACCCTAAGCCTCATGAAATCAAAACTAGCAACAGATCTTCAAGCACTGATAGAACCCGGCTAAGCGGCGACGTAAAAATTCAAGAACAAGCGAAAGAAGCACTAGACAGCCGGCCTTCAAGTCCGCAGGAGCATTATGTAAGTCACGGTTCTGCTGTAGCTACTGAAGAAGAAACACCGGTCAGTAGGCCATCAAGTTCGCAAGGGCGCC
>MU189643.1:23172-48166 GCA_016904865.1 Pissodes strobi | reverse complement strand
TTTTGTCAATAGATATTTTCAATAATTTTAAAGCACCTAAACATACAGGAATATAAACAACAAATTCACATTTAGCTAAATTGCAATAATGTTTTCAGATAACAAAAAAAATCCGTGAACAAAGTTTAAGACTATTTAGCAGCATAATTAAAAAACATATTTCAGAATTGTATAAAACAGAACAGAACACACACAAGAACGTCAAAAATACGTTCTCTTGTAACAGTATTGAAGAAAATATCACATATATTTAAAGGATAGTAAATTTCAGAGGATAACAGAGATAATAGATATAAAAATATTAAAAAAAAAAACAATATTTAGAAGAACCAAAAATCCCGGGCAATTTTCGTCAATAGATATTTTCAATAACTTGAAAGCACCTAAACATACAGAAAGAATAAACAACTAATGCACTTTTAGCTAAATTGTAAAAATACTTTAAGATAAGAAAAAAATCCATGAACTGGGTTTATACTATTTAACAGCATAATTAAAAAATATAATTCAGAATTGTACCAAACAGAATAGAACACACAAAAGAACGTCAAAACGATATAATAAAAAAATACGTTCTCTTCTAACAGTATTGAAAGAATAAATTATACATTAAATGATAGTACATTTGACAGGATGATGGAATTAATTGATAATATAAAAATAATAAAAAAGCAGTATTTAGAACAGCCAAATATTCCGGTCAATTTTCGTCAGTAGATAATTTCAATAATTTGATAGCACCTAAACATACAGAAAGCATAAACAACAAATTAACTTTTAGCTAAATTGTAATAATGCTTTTAGGTAAGAAAAATATCCATGAACAGAGCTTAATAACGTTTAAGAATAGTAAATATGATAAAATAATAAAAATAATAGATATAAAAATATTTAAAAAAAAACACAATATTTAGAACAACCGAAATTCCCGGGCAATTTTCGTCAATAGATATTTTCAATAATTTGATAGCACGTATACATACAGAAAACATTAACAACAAATTCACTTTTAGCTAAATTGTAATAATGCTTTTAGGTAACAAAAAAATCCGTGAACAAGGTCTAATACTATTTAACAGCATAATTTAAAAAATATTTTAGATTTGTACAAAACAGATCAGAGCACATGCAAGAACGTCAAAATGATATAATATAAAAAATACGTTCTCTTGTATCAGTATTGAAAAAAATAAAATTTACGATTAAACATTAGTAAATAAGACAGGATACTGGAGACAATAGATATAAAAATATAAAAAAAAAAACAATATTTAGAACAACCAAAAGTTTCGGGCAATTTTCGTCAATCTCGCTTTTGATATTTTCAATAATTTGAAAGCACCTATACATACAGAAAGAATAAACAACAAGTTCACTTTTAGCTAAATTGTAATAATACTTTCAGGTAGTAAAATAATCCATGATCAAGATTTAATAATATTTAACAACATAAATAAAAATGATATATCAGAATTATATAAAACAGAACAGAACACACACAAGAATATCAAAATTATATAATATAAAAAATACTTTCTCTTTTAACAGTATTTAAAAAAATAAAACCTACAATTAAGGAATAGTAAATTTGACAGCATAATGAAGGCAATGCATATAAAAATATTTAAAAAAAAACAATATTTAGATCAACCAAAAGTTCCGGGCAATTTTCCTCAAGAGATATTTTCAATAATTTGAAAGCACCTGCACATACAGAACAAATTCACTTCTGGCTAAATTGTAATAATGCTTTTAGGTAACAAAAGAATGTAAGAACAAGGTTTAATACTATTTAACAGCATAATTTAAAAAAATATTTCAGAATTATATAGAACATACACAAGAACGTCTAGATGATATAATATAAAAAAAATACATTCTGTGGTAACAGTATTGAAAAAATAAAACTAGTACTTAAAAGATAGTAATTTTGACAGGATAATGGAAGCAATACATATTATAAAAATATTTAAAAGAACAATATTTAGAACAATCGAAAATTTTGGTAAATTTTTGTCAATAGATGTTTCCAATAATTTGGTAGCACCTAAACATACAGAAAACATAAACAACATACTCACTTTTAGCTAATTTGTAATAAAGCATTTAGGTAACAAAAAATCCTTGAACAATATCCTTTTTTTTTTAATTAAGCTGTTGAATAGTATTAACAGCATAATATAAAAAATATTTCAGAATTGTACAAAACAGAACAGGACAAACACAAGAAGAGTATTGAAAAAATATATATTTTCAATAATTTGAAAGCACCTAGTTCAGAGGAGACTCCAAACGACTTTTTAATACCTTTCAAAGTGAAAACACTCTGTCGCAAGACAACTAAACATCAAAGTGTTAAAATAAATACATTTGCCATACAGGTTTATAGATGTGCAGACCTTGTACGTTATATTGCCTTAATAGCGGCCTGTTGTCATGTCTTGCTCTAAATATTTAGATGCTTTTAAAGTGGTGAAAATAGTCTTGTCAGTGACGCTCTATCATTCCTGTCTTAAATTTATTTGCACTTCCTTTTGGAAGAAGTTTGTATTTTTAGCCACCTCTCCTATGATTACCCAAATGAAGACATGTTTCAAATATGTGAAAAATTCGATGAAAATTCATGTCCTCCAAAATACGTTACATCATCCAAAGACAAGACGCGAGATATATATTGTTTAATGACTGACACGGCTTGCGTTAGAGACAAATTAAGGCTATGATTACGCCACTTGAAGATCATCTTTGTACGCACGCAAATATTGAAGGTGTAAAAAGATGAGCAAATGATGTGCTAATGTCAGGAACAAAAACTGTATTGTATAGATTAACCTGGTATAGCTATAAAATTAATGGGTGATTGGTTTTTTAACGTAGAAAAAGGTAATTAACATTAAGCATTGCATGGGGTTGAAATATTTGGTGATGAAATAATTAGCCGCTCTTTCAGCTGACCATAGAATATGGGTATACACAGGATGACAATTTGAAAACTTACAATGGCTATATTTTCTACACAAAAGAGGGTATCAAAAAAAACGAATAAATGCCATTTCAGAGAGAGAGAGAGAGAGAGAGAGTAAACAATCCTTCGTGCTTTTGTAATATTAAGACCATCTTTGAAGGCAGCGTGATAAAGGTCCTGTTATTCTAAAGAGTTTAAGATATAACTGAGCAACAGAATGGTTTCAGATTGAACGATTGAATTAAATTTGTTGCCGTGGTTTTGCTTTTATTTTTGAAGCTTTTAGGGTCAGCCAGCAGTGGCTGCCACGGTAAGCCAATCTATAATCACAATGTATAGAGATGTTTAAAACCCAAATATTTAACTAAGATAAACCTCTTTTAACCACCATCTTGTTGCATCAACAAGGTTCAGAACGGGCCTATTTACGGTCATTTCTCTCCAGATATCCAGTCCTTTGTACGATTCATGGCAGAATACTGCACAAACTGAAGATGTTTCTACCATGACTAGCTAGGCAACTATTTTCTGGATCAAATAAGAAGGCTAGACCCACCGGTAATTTCTCGGTGTCCCGGCGGGTTCATCCAACCCTGATGACAATAGACATAAATTGAATGTAAATTCCTACGTTGTCATGAGAAATATTGGCATGGCATTCTCTGTCAATAAAATCTGCTGGTTTAAACTTCTTTTTTAAAGTTCAAAATAAGCGCGAATTAGCCACGAAATATACTTGTCTATAATTTTAATTTAAAACAGGTTGCGCCAACAAGGCAGAACGTTAAAAGATATTGCAGATATAATGCAATCGACGATATCAACAGTAAGCAGAGTTCTGGAAAAAATCAAATTGAAGGAGATCCGCAGTATAGGTACCAAGGCCACTGCGGACGGGTTTTAAAACGATTCACAGACAAGATCGCATGATTTTACCGAAGAACAATAAATGCCACCTAAATTAAGGCTAATTTTCATGAGACGACTGGCTTAAGAATTTGAACTCAGATAGTGCAATTATAAAAATGGTTTAATATGAAATAATGATATCCAAGAGATGTTTGTTGCTGTATCTGAAAAAATCCCCAGATATTCGAAACAAGTCTTTTATTGCTACCTTTAACATGGATTTCCGGACCCACATTTATGTGAACTGGAGGCATACCTGAAATATTCTGGTACAGTAAAAAGTGTAACCCTATCTACTTAATTTAAATATGGCATCAGAATCGGATAAATAACACATTCTGACAATGCCTATAAACTCGAAGATTTAATGTAAAGTAATACCATATCTGAATGTATGTTAATATTGCGAAAACTTTCTATAGCCCACCGTTATGTTCATATTGTTTATGGGCAAACTCCTTTTAAATGCATCGATAAAATTTCACAAATATTGGTACGTTTATCATCAACAATTGATGTGCCTGTAATAAACTGTTCGTAAGAAAAACACACAATTTGTAGCGTCATTTTTAAATTGCTATAGTTTGAAAACGAATTGGCTGGTTTTTATGAGCTTTTCAGATCTCAAAAGGCCGTTGCATTGATATTTCACGTCGAAGTGTTGCTTTGCACTGACAAGGATTTTCGGATATTAAATTGAAAAAGTTTAAACTGTTACTGACGCATTTGCGAGATGATTCCGTCAGTTTTTTGATGGAAAGCTTCTGACAAAAATGTAATTTTTTTCCAAAAAGAAAAGACCAATTCAGCATATTTTTAAAATTGCAGTAGTTTGGGTTCGACGGAATTTGACGACTTCTTTAGATGCTAAAAATCGTTCCTCTTAGGATTTATCTCAGGAAACTGTCTCGCCCTAACGAGGATATTTGTATATTATACAGAGTGGAGAGGAAAGCAGGACAGAAATTGAATCATTGTTAGTTGTTTTCTCTTACAGCCATGTTTAATAATTAATATTTCGTTGGTGCAACGAATCGGAGCACATACGCTACTCACCAAATTCGCAACAAAGTCTTGAGGAACAACACAGCCTTCCCTCTGCTCTAATTACGTTATTTCGTATGAGTCATCGCCAGCCGGGAAAATTCAGAAACTGTGGTATGTTCCCGATGCGTGCAGCCCTGGTCGAGAATAATATAGAGGCCTCGCTTGGTCCGGAGTTTCCGCGATATATTTTAGATTGGATATAAATAGCAGGCAGAACGTGTGTTGAGTTAGTTAATCAGTGAGTTCCGAATTATAAAGATCTAATAGTTGTTAAGTTATAAGAATAATTGAGTGTGTTTAAGTGTATAGCGTGATAAAGAATAAAGAGACGATTATTTTAAAATAGTAAAAGTTGTGATTTCGTCAGAACTCACGGAAAAACGTAACATTTGGTGTCAGAAGTTGAATTCTGAAGAGACCGGACTTGGGAACTATTCTTTAAGGAGAGAAGAGGGTACAAGTATGTCAACGAGACCGTTTTGATTGGTAGATTCTGTGAACATTTTATAACATTGTATGGTCAATACAAGGCAAGAAACGGTAGAAATGGAGACAATAAATGAAATGTTGGCCGATTTCATGGAAAATCTAAATGCTGAGAGACAAACAGAATAGGACTGGTTTTAGAAAATTTCACAAGACCAAGAAGATGAAAGGCAAACCGAACAGGATCGGCTTCAGAAAATCAAAAAGATAAAAGACAAGCGGATCGGGAAGAGGATGAACGTAAACGGCAAGCAGAACAGGATCGGCTGAAGCCAATTTTACAAGACCAAGAAGATAAAAAGCAAATAGAATAGCACCCGCTTCAGAAAATGTTACAAGACCAAATAGATGAAAGACAAATAGAGCAGGGCAGAAATAGATGCTGGATGAAACTGTAGGCGAGCAAGGAAAATTACAGAAAAAATTGGACGGGCAAAATGAAAATTGAAAAAAAATAAATAATTTACAAGAAGAAATTGGAACGGTACAAAATGAAGTTGGAAATGTATAAAAGAAGTAGGAAACGTACAGAAAGAAATGAGGAAGCTACAAGTAAAAGTTACCAAGGACTCACCGAGAGGTATTCGCCATAGGACAGCATATCAAACCTCCAACCTATGACGGTCAAACATCATGGAATATGTACAGAAGACAATTTAAAGCCGCTGCTGTTGCCAACAGTTGTAATAACGAAGCAATGGCTACTTCACTAGTGGTAGCGCTTTGTGGATCTGCCCTGGAACTACTACAGACCATTCCCATCAGCCAATAGGGGAAATATGACATACTTGTAGCTGCCCTCGAGAGATGATTTAACGACCAACATAGAAGACAACCATATCAGGCACAAGTAAAGTCTCGACGTCAGAAACTTGGTGAAAACCTGCAAGAATTTGAGGCAGACGTTAGATGTCTCATTCAATTGGCGTACACGGGAGCAACAGAGGAATTTCAAGAGGAACTTGCTGCCCAATATTTTGTGAATGGTGTCAGAGATTCATAAACTCAGATAATGCTACGTCTAGCTAAACATGATAACAGTAGTGAAGTTCTGGGTAGAGCCTTCGAAATCGAGGCGCCCTGTAACATCTCTAAGCCAAAAGTCAGGGCTGTATCCATCCAGGAATAAAACCCGACGAACAGCAGCGAATTAACTGAGATAAGCGAAATTTTGAAGAAATTAACCGAAGTTCTTCAAGCCACGCCCACGGGGAGATTTCGGGAGGCACTAGAAGATAGGCCACTTACCGAAATATTTCAAATCAGTGCTGTAGATGTGGCAGGACTGAGCATTTCAAAAGAGACTGTCGAGTACAACTACGGTCCAGCTCTCCATCCAGGGACGCTAGAAGCTTAAAGTCAAATCAGGAAACTTCAATTAGTCAACACTACGGGGCGGGTGTTGGCTAATACAGATAAAGCCCCCAGAATCGTATCCATAAAAAGCTTAGGACAAACCGCCGCGCCGACAATCTACCTATTAAAGGAAAGATCATCGGAAGAGCCACTACAATTACTGTTGGCACTAGTGTGGCGGTATCTTTGGTAAGGTCTCTGTGGGACCTACCTAGGAGTAGAGGTCTTACCCATATCGAAGAATATAGTTTTATGTATGGTGACCAGTGAGACAGCTGAAGTACTTGGAGAAATCGATATTGAACTTCAACTGGGACTTATTAAATTACACCAGACAGTGTTAGTAGTCGATATGGAAGACGAATTTATTTTAGGCATGGATCTCATCGGTCAACATGGATTCTCTTTTGACAATAAACTTAGCTTTCTGAAGTTTGGCACCGAATAGTTCATCCTTGCCAAAACATTCAGATGGTTGCTAGCCGTGACAATATACAAGAAGTTAAATACCAAAGGTGCAAATTTCCAATTCCACAATTTATATCATTATGGGGATCTATCTACTCACAGTTCATACAATACAGTATTTTCCTAAATTCATTCGTTTTCGGGATTTCGGAGACTAAATAATAATATTCCCACATTTTAAATTACATTTAAAATTAAAAAAAACTGTATTTTTGATTTTTCTCAGAAATCCTGCATCTTGCAAAAAATTTTACAAACATTTCTCACTTATTTCGTGGTGCTTCTAATTGCACTGTTTCACATATTTTGATTTTAAAAATTCTTGAATTGATATATATTTTCTTTTATTTTGTGCACCCTAAAAACAGTCTTAATTTTGACTACATGTAAAGTATTTTCCTTTATGCACCAAGTTTTTATAAATAATAATTTTTTTTGATTAATTTATATTGAAATATATTTCTGTATGTTGCATACTTTTTTAGACAGACTGTATGTACTCCCTTTAAAATGTATTTCATATTAGGGATTTACTGTTTGCAAACATTACCAGTGGATAAATACTTAATAAAACTTTTTAAGTTCAAAAACAGGCTAAGGAAATAAATTTTTTAAATGTACAGGGTGGCTCGAATTCGTGTCTATCTATGGGGGACTCGAAAACCGTAAGAGATACCTACAGTGTCGGTCAAATTAAGGCAAAATTGCACATTTAGGTGCCTAACAATATGCCGTTTAGAAAGTTTTAAAATTCCTAGTAATTCCGGAGATATCCGGAAAAAACCGAAATTTTGAATTATCGTTTTATTTTTTTCCTGGGCTTATTTAAAAACGGATTTCAAATTGAATTGCACTTTTGCATTGCCACTTTTTCCGCTCTATCCAATGATGGTATCCAATTTGAAATCCAACGTTTCGTCTTCAAGGGATCATCATTAACTTTCTTTTTTTAAACACGAACTTGATTTTTTTTATCGTTTTTCAGATGGTATTGGCGTTGTTAATATGATTATGTGTTTTTATTTATTTTTTGTTTTATTTTTATTATTATTTTTTTAATTATGTATTTGGCTCTGGCGTAATTTTAAACATTTTAAGGTGGGTACTTTTGAAATATTTATATTCTATAAAAATATTTTATTTTGTTTTTTGTATTAAGTGGAAAATTGAAGCGTATTTAAAATAAAAAATAGTAAAATTATTTCTTACGAGAATATTAAATTAAATTATATAAAATCACGCCAAAGCAAAATATATAAAATAAAAATAATACAAAAATAATAAAAATTAAAAAAATAATAAAAAGAAAATAAACACATACCCATATTAATAACGTCAATACCATCTGAAAAACGATAAAAAAAATTTAAGTTCGTATATAAAAAAAGAAAGTTGAAGATGATCCCTTGAAGACGAAACGTCGGATTTTAAACTGGATATCATCATTGGATAGAGCGAAAAAAGTGGCAATGCAAAAGTGCAATTAGATTTGAAATCCGTTTTTAAATAAGCCCAGGAAAAAAATAAAACGATTTTTCAAAATTTCGGTTTTTGCCGGATATCTCCGTAAATACTCGGAATTTTAAAACTTTCTAAACGGCATATTGTTAGGCACCTAAATGCGCAATTTTGCCTTAATTTGACCGACACTGTATCTCTTACGGTTTTCGAGTTCCCCATACATAGACACGAATTCGAGCCACCCTGTACATTTTTTAAATTTGCAATTTCTTTAATTGTACTACTTATGAATATCCAAAATAGTAGTATTTCAATTGACTTCAAGTTATTTAAAGTATTGAAAAATAGCGATAAACAATATTAAAGAAACATATTTTGTTATTAGCTATTGATTTTTTTTTCTCTTTATTAAAATGTTCTCAACGTATATTTCTTTTTAATTATGCTAGAGACCACAATTTACGAATGCCATACTTTGTGTAATATTATTTTTAGTTAATACATGAAAAACGTTTTTTTATCCGTTCTATTCTATATGCTTTTATTAAATATTGTTTAGCTCAAAATTAGTCTAGTTTTTTTTCGCTATGTTTGTATCTACTATATTTTCACAGAGTCCAAAAGGAAGACTTTTTTACAAAATTGTACACGTGACATGAGATTAAAAAAAATATGTGCCTCACCTTTATAAGCACACAACTGAAGTGAAACTTCTGGAAAAGATATAAGGGATTGAGTTTTAATTTTTTTTAAGTATTTTTTTCTCAACTTTTGACCCCGGTTTCGACAATTTTTTATTTGTTTTTTTTTTCAACTTTTTTCGCCGAAATCCGCGTTTTTCCAACATTTTTTTATTAATTTTTTTCTTTATTTCGTTTTAAAATACTTTTATTAACTTTCGAAACAGTTTTTTGTTTTTTTTCCTAATTTATAATACTTTTATTATCTTTCCAAACAATCTTTTGTTTTTGGTTTTTTTTTATTATTTTGTTTTTCTTATTTCGTTTTATTAACTTTCCGAATATTTTTTTAAATTTTTTCAATTTTTTCCACTTTAATAATATTTTTGTTTTGTTTTCCATAGAGCATTTTTTCTTTCCATTTTTGCCATCCCCAACCTCGTTGCTGAACTCCTTCGCCTTTATTTCGCCAAAAACCGCGTTTCTCAAACTTTTTTTTTATGTGTCAACATCTTACACTGCGGTATGAAGGTAAATCTCGGCAAATGGGACGGAAATGTGCAAGCGGATGTGATACCATAACCATGCGCAGTGATTAGCGGGTAGCTACTTCAGCGCTTCCCTGTAAAACATCTAACTCCATAATATAGGCAACCAATTCCAAATAAGTGGTTGTACATATTCAGGCGTCACGCGGCCTAAGGTGGCATCAGATTTTCATGTCGATGATGTCGATATAGGACATGTTTACACATCAGTGTCTCGAGAACTAAAAGGCTCTTTCAGTTGAGGCAACAAAAACATGTTAAGAAATAAGATGTATGCTGCTAAAATTTCGCTGAAAGGTGAACATTTTTTAATTAAAATAAATTCTGTTAGTTCAAAAATTAAATTAATTTCATGCAAATCATGCAAAAACATACAATAAAGGAAAATAATTGAGTCGAAACTGTATTCGAAATATCTTCCAGGTGTTTAAGATGCAGGGCCTGGCCCATTTCATATAATTCCTGGTCACAAAGAGAAGCACTTTTTAATCGTACTATAATGTTTTAAAATATATGTTTATTTTGAAGCAATCTGCACTTGTTTGAATTTGATAATGTTATTAATTTCGCCAAAGAATATTTTTGAATGAAATATTTTTTATGCAAAGCTAGTGGTAACACCCAATTTCCCACCAAATTAATAGCCTCTGATACAATTATTAAATATAAATCAACAGATTTTAAAATATTGTGTCGAAATTTTTGAAGCATTTTTTTCGAAAATAATAAAAAAATATTTCAAATTTTTCCAAGTGATGCTTTTAAAACGTTGCGTCATTAACTTTGAGTCTATTGGCAATGATTTTTTAAGCAGTAATAATTGTAGTTTTTCTGTCATTCCTTGTAACACTTTATAACAGAACCTATCCAGAACCACGACCAAAAAAAAGTCTAATTTCTTTATTATTCTTAACGAAGTTGTTGGTGTTTAATTTAAATTCTGAGCTGCGCAATGCTCATATGGGACATAAAGCGATATCTCCCATATCAGTACTTGAACGTCAAAGCATTGTCACAAAGCTTTTTTAAGGGTAGTTCTTTGTCCCTTAAAGCTTATTATAGTAGTACTAAGAGCTTTATCAGTTTGGATTTGCCTGAGACAAAAACTAAAAAAATTTCATAGATTAAATTTTTTTCCAGCTTATTTTCTATATAATTTTATTTACGTATCGAACAATCGACCTAAAGGGTAAATTTTCGGAATAACCTTATTAATACCAATAATATCAAAAAAGGTGGGGTAATTTCTATTTCTTTAATATTTTTTTGTTTAAAGCATTGCCCAATATTTCAATACTTCATTTTGAACATTTGGGCTTAGGTAAGTGATCAAAATAATTTTCCTATTTTCTAATAAATTTCCTAATATTGTCATTTTTCCAAAGAAATCCAATTATCGATAATAACCAGCTCCAAAATCTTTCTCCATGTAGAAATTTTGTGGCGAATTAAATCTAATCAATTGTTTTAGTCAATCTTCAATGATCATTTGAAAGTAATTAAGGCACCAAGGCTCAGTTTCAATTCCTGATTTTGTTCTATTACTGCAAAAAAATCATGTCTTTCCAAAAGAATCCCAGATGCCTACAAGGTTCATAGTCTACCAAAAACATTTTTTCAGTAATTATTGTTAACTCACTACCTGCGGTTTTTCAAACATCTGTTTTATCAGCAATAGTATTAGCTTCTAAGATATGAGTTTTGTCAACTTCATCTACCTTAATATTTGTTGCTTTATTGGAATTGCGAGATTTGCTAAATTCGTATTCTTTAACACAAACATTCTGTACAACAGTCTATCAACATACAGACACAACATGCATGAGAAAGTCCTAAAACGATGAATTTTAGCAAGAAAATTGGACTTCTAGGAATCCTCATCGATCAAAGAGATCATGAGACAACAAGAAATATAGTTGAAAAAATATTTGATTTACGTCAACAATTACCAAAAATGATCGAGTCCACGTTGAAGCTGTGAAAGTAAAGGCAGCCATTCTAAAGATGCACATTATTACATTCGCATACAAAATAAATTCGTTCTATCGGGCGAAATAATCGAAAGTTCTTTCTTTATGACACAACCGGTTGCCCACATAGACGACGTTGGGAACGCATCTTCAAACAGTTATTCACTTCTTTCGACGAAACCGGAAGATCATTTTACTTTCGCTAAATAAGAAGAACCATTTGGTATATGCCCACTAATGGTTGATTGGATTGTTTACCAGTAGTCGTATATTCATTCAGTAGTTACGTAGACTATTTATAAGGACTCTGAATAATGTTTAAATATTTTATAGTCACAGCTTGCATTATCGCGAAAACAAAACAGCAATAATATTATCATGAGGTTCAAAAATGTTTTGAAAGAAAATCAGTGTATGATCGGACATCTGGTATTTAAAAATGTTTAGTTTGAACGACCTTAAAGATCCTTATTCCCGATCAACATTTATTAATGAATTTTATTAAAAATCGCGGAATCACGCTGAATCAGATGCACGACTTTACGTTTGACGGTCAAATAGTGATTGTGTGAGATTGTTAAAGTGAGTTTATTAACTATTTGTTGTGTGAATCCTATTTATGAAGAGTTCCCTTTACGATCACCTTGACCGGTTCAAAATTTGATGGACGCATCCGATATTTATGGCTGGCACTATTGAAAAATTGTTATATTGAAGTCCAATCATTCGTTTGCTGATCATTAAAGCACGTTTGCTTAATTATTATTTGAATGTTTGTTTAGAGAGAAGAATAAATTAATTGACTATAGGAGATTTTAACAATTGTACTTAATGAAATTGCAGTTAAGATTACTTTGAATCATTCATTTCCTGTAGTAAGACTATTTGACCAGTTCATTGATGCATAAAGGGGAAAGGTGTACAAAATAACATAGTGGGGTAAAATGATACAGCAATATTTTAAAGACCAAATAGAAATATTTAATGCAGAGGAATCAGTACTTTCTAGTATGCAACCCATTTGCCACCGGACGGAAGCAAGTTGGTTCAATTAATTACTAGTGCCGAAAGAGAGCCACACATAACTATACTTTGCTCTAAGGGTAACAACTGCACTTATGTTCCGCAAGTCTTAATATTTTCTCGAAAGAACATAAAAAAGGAATTATCTGATCATGCCTTACATGGAACCCTAAGAATTTTTGAAGAACCTGGATGAATGACTGGGCCAATCTTTATGCAGTGGTTGCAGTACTTTCAAAAATATAATAAGGCTTTCCCTTCTAAAAAAGTTCTTTTAATTTTAGATAGACATTCAAGCCACAAAGTAACTGGATGCTCTTATTTATGCAAAAGAGCATGCCATTGTTCTTTTATGCCTACCTATTCACTGCATCCACCGAATGCAGAGACTAGACGTCTCCTTCTTTGCGTGGTTAAGATTTATTAAAATCAAGAGATAACCAATTGGCTGAGACCCATCCAGGTAGAATCGTCACACAATTTCAAGTTGGCGCATCATTGTTCAATGAAGCATATGGCAAAGCAGCGACTGTTTAAAATGCTATTCATGGTTTTATTTAAACTAGGGTTTTCCCAATCAATGCTGCCATGTTTCGAGATTGTATGTATCAAGATTCACCCAGGATCTAATTAATGACAGTACTCAGCGTTTAACGAGCGCAGAAAATATTACTGTATTAAAACGTCGATAGAAAACACTTAAGAGACACTTAGGATCACTTTTGCAGAATTAAGTCGATTACAAGCAGGAGCATTTATTTCAGGACATGGAAAAAGAAAGCCACGAAAACTTCAAGTCATTGCAGTTCTCAACTTTACTCCTAATTTCGAGGATGCAAAACAGAAGAGAAGCCAAATCATGATTTATGAAGAAAAAAGACGGCAACTAAGAAATTGATCATAGAACCTGGCATAAAACACACCCACGTAGAGTCGTGGGTGTGTTTCCGGTAAGGCAAAAAGAAGAGTAGCCAATTCCTGATTTCTGAAGACAAGGGACAAGTACCCGCTTTCTGGAGAAGACTTTGTTTCTCATGAAATGTTACATATTGTTTATTGAAAATACAAATATTTTATTGGATTCAAAGTTGCAAAATTACAAAAGGGACTATGATGCAGTTTTGCAATAAAATGCTAAAAAATAGTAAGCTGAATATTGAAGAGCTTTTTGATTGAAAATGAACAGAAGTAGTAATGTTTTGGCTCACGATGAGTAAACATAGGTTCCTTTTCCTTTCAAAATATTTACGGTTTGATGCTTACAGTACAAGAAAAAAAAAGAATGGCCACTGTTAAACTAACGGCGAAAGGTGAAAAATTTAATAATGAGCTAAATGAAAATAAAGTATGAGCTTGGGGCGCTTTTAAATCAGCTGCATTCCTTCTTGGAAACGTGAAAGCTGACAATTACAAAGATATTGTGAGTGAACTACTTAATGCTGGAAAAATATGGCTTCAGTGTTGTTCTTGCATGAGGTGGGCAGATGATGATTGTACTAGGGAAGTTTGGGTTAGTTTTGGTTGTCAATGGATAAGAATAAAGAGACACTTAGGATCACTTTGGTAGAATTAAATCCATTACCAGCAGGAGCATTCTGCTGGTAAGGGATTCCTGGAAAAAGAAAGCCACGAAAACGTCAAGGCGCACCAGTCCTAAATTTAACTTCTAATTTGGAGGAGGCAAAATAGTGGAGTAGCCAAATCATGGTTTCTGAAGAAAAATCAGGAACGGTAACTAATAAGTTGATCATAGACAGAAATAGACCAGTTTTCTGAAGAAGATTAATATAATTTATCTGTATTTACTGTACAGATGAATGCCTGATATTCAAATAACTAAACATACCAAAGTTGAATCGAGTGTTGGAATTTGTTACTCAACGATGAAATGTTACATATTATACACATATTTTATTGGAACAAAGTTGCAAAATTAAGAACGTGCCTGTGATGGCATGGAAACTGATAGTTTTGACATAAAATGCTAAAAAGTTGCTAAGCCTTGGGATAGAAAAGGAACAGAAGTAGAAATGTTCTGGCTCACGACGAGTACAGTACAAGAAAGGAGAGGATGAAAACTGTTAAATTAGCGCCAATTCGCGATTTTTTGATAACTTTACAGGTATTTATCAAAAGCAGTATTCCATCTCACAAAATGCCACTATAGATGAAAAGCTGGAGGGATTTCGAAGCCGATGTAGTTTTAGGCAGTTTATTCTATCCAAATCCAAGAAATATGGCTTGGACTGGATTGTAATGGGAGAGGTTTCTTTTATGCAGAATCTGGAACAAACATTTCCGAGAATTAGTAAAGCAAAAATTAAAAAGAGTATATTTTTAGTTTCACAAATAAAGGAAATGACGAAGGATGAAAAATTCAATATTACAAATGTGAAAGCTGACAATTACAAAGATATTGTGAGTGAACTACTTAAAGCAGAAGAAATATGGCTTTGGTGTTATTCTTGCATGAGGTGGGCAGATTCTGATTGCACCTAGGTAGACAAACAACAATTTTCAATTGTGAAATCTGCACTGATATTCAACCTTTAAAACTACATCCAAAAAAAAATTAATGTGTCCTTTGCCATATTTTATTGAAAATTTCATAAAGAGTATCTCTTGGATTCTAACAAATCTAGTAAAAACAACTTTATATTTTAATATATATGTTGCATTATTATTTTTTTTTTTAATTGTATGCCATTTTGAACACCCTTCCCCTACATTTTCGCAATCAGGAATCCTCTGATCATCGAGAAACTTATCATAAATCAATGCTTTACGATTAGAGCACTTTCCTTATATAAATACTATATAATTTAATATTGCCTAAAGATTATTATGCAAAAATGCCCCGTACAGGGATTAAACTCTGTACTAAATGAAACTAATTGAAATTCAGGAAACAATCTTTATCACAATAAATTTAAATCAGCAAAAGTTGTGAATCATCTATGACAAACCTATCTTAGCTGACTATAAAATCGTCATACATTCTAAATACGTTGAACAGTAAGTAGCACATTTAACAGCAAACAGCATAATGAAAATTAAATTATTTGCATTAAAATATGATGTAACTGTATAATTTGTTTGCTAATAAATGATAAATGTCACTTGTAACAATATGAGAAATTTATAAATACTAGGTGATCCTTTCCATTATATTTGTTCAGTGAACTGACGCTATTGTCGAAATTTTAATATTGTATTTTAAGTTAATATTTTTTAATACTTTCGGAGACGTTTTTAAACTGCTTAAAAGTATTACAGTTAAATCTGTCGTTAGTAAAATTATTTAAAGTAATTGCATTAATATATTGACACTGGCATACAAAGTTTGTAAGTTTGTAAGACGATACATAATGGAAGTTGAAAACAAATTTATTCACGTTTTTTCGAACAGTCAGAATATATTAATTATAAAAAAGGGGCAAATATCACAGAGCTAAACAATTTTCTTTGTTATATAAGGAAGAAGATTAATCATTTCGCAATTCATTTCACATTAATATTTCAACACTTACATACAACGTTTGTAACACGATACATAATGGAAGTTGAATACAAATATATTGAGGTTTTTTCGAACAGTCAGAAGATATTAATTATAAGAAATGAAGCAAATATCACACAGCTAAAAAAAATATTTTTGTTATAGGGAAGAAGATTAATCGTTTCGCAATTCATTTTTCATTAATACTTTAACACCGACATACAACGTTTGTAACACGATACATAATGATAGTTAAATAGTAATAACTTGAGGTTTGAGCCAGAATATGTTAATTATAAGAAATGAAGCCAATATCACAGAGAAAAGGAAGAAAATTTATCGTTCCCCAATTCATTTCTCATTGAAATTTTGACACCGCCATACAACGTTTGTAACACGATACATAATGGAAGTTGAATACAAATATCTTGAGATTTTTTCGAACAGCCAGAATATGTTATTTATAAAAAAAGAAGCAAATATCACAGAGAAAATTTTTTTCTTTATTATAAGGAACAAAATTAATCGTTTCCCAATTCATTTCTCATTGAAATTTTGACACCGCCATACAGCGTTTGTAACACGATATATAATGGAAGTTAAACACAAATATCTTGAGATTTTTTCGAACAGCCAGAATATGTTAATTATAAACAAGAGAAGCAAATATCACAGATATTTTTTTTTCTTTATTATAAGGAAAAAAATTAATCGTTTCCCAATTTATTTCTCATTGAAATTTGGACACCAACATAGAACGTTTGTAACACGATACATAATGGAAGTTGAATACAAATATCTTAAGGATTTTTCGAGCAGCCAGAATATGTTAATTATAAAACAAGAAGCAAATATCACAGAGCTAAACAATTTTCTTTATTATAAGCAAGAAAATTAATCACTTCACAATTACCTTCTCCTTTCTGAAAACTATGCATATGACGTAATAATGCATTTTGTATTATTTAAGTTACTAATATACATGTGATCTGTGAAGATTTCCGTGCATGACATTTGATGAAGATATGTACTGGTATTCAAAGCTTGGAATTTTTCCCAAATGACAACATTTTAATAAAAGCTTTATATGGAGAAAAGGTATATTTTTAGGGAAATTAAACCAGCATCTCCAATAAATTCATAATTTTTTTAAAACATTTAAAATATATATCGACAGACCCAAATATTTTTCGAAGAAAAAATTACATTATAAGTGCAGTTAAAGTTGCTAATATACACGTGATATGTGAAGATTTCCGCATGACATTTGATGAGGATATGCACTGATGTGCAAAGTTTCTAATTTTTCCCAAATGTCAAAACTTCCATAAAAGCTTTATATGAACAAAAAAAATTAAACAAATTAAACCAGGATCTCCAACAAAATCATAATTTATTTAAAAACATTTAAAATATATATTCCAATAGAGAAATTGATCGGAAAAATTGGTCGATCTATCCATGCATTAGGGATATATCGAGCAATTTTTCCAACCAATTTAATTTTCTGTTAGAAGTTTTGTTGGGTCTGTTGAAACATTCTTTAAATATCTTTAAATAAATTATGATTTTTTGGAGATTCTGGTTTAATTTACTTAAAAACTTTTCTTCATGTAACGCTTTTATAGCAATGTTAACATTTGGGAAAAATTAGAACCTTTGATACGTTTAGTTCTTTGTGTTGGTTCAAATTCCAACAAAATATTTTGGTACAGGATAAAAAGTAATAAAGATCAAAATAACTTACATGTCTTAAATAAAGCCAGAAATTATTAAAGACGACACTTAACTAAAACGTAGATTACTGAACTTCTAATTTCGCAGCCTTGGCCCAATTTAATGAATTCTCTTATACCTTCATTGATAATGATAAATAAGCCTTTAAAATCAAAAGTTATTTCTAGTAGAATATTTTTAAATCTAAAACGTTTATAATCTGCTCTAGTCATTGTGTCGCTGTTTAATATTTTGTCTGTCTTTATTACTTTGGGTTAATGTTGTCCATTTTCAAATTGTTGTATATCTAAAATTAAATAATTTTTATGGAATTTTTGGACACATCTTTTTAGGGTCTTCCCTACTCTTTTGGAATTGGCGAGTATTTCTTTAAGCGTGTATATTTTTAAAAAACGGGTCAGTTTGGGCCATTCTAGCACCGAAGAAGTCGCAAGGATGGAAAAACTGAGACCACAGTGCGATCGGGAATTTCTAGGAGGGAGGAAATATCGGGAAAATGGACTTTTCTGGGAAAATGCTAAAAAATTGGTTTCTATATTAAAAAAACTAAGGGTTTTAAGAATTTTTTAGAGATACTTTGGAAACAATGATATAAGAAAGTGAGATAGTTGAATTTAAATTTTTCGTCATAACTTAATATTTTAAAATTTGAAAATCGAAAAATCTAGAGCAACCAAACTTTTGTACATTAATAGAAGTAGAACATCGTAAAAAAAATGCATCAATTTGGTTGAAAATGCTGAATTGGGTTTTTTTTTTGATTTTCGGTTTGAAAAATCTACTTTAAGCGCACGTGCCAGCCAATACATAACTATTTACAAAACCCAATCTCAGATTCGAAACATCGTGATCTCTGCTATAAAAATTTCTATAAGAATTTGGAAATATGAGAAAATCGATGTTAAATTGAAAATGACAAAAATCTTCGTTTTCAAGTCTGAATAGAGAGCTTTGCTTTTGATGCATTATGGGAAATTTAATAGAATACCTTTACATATACTTTGGAATAGCGCTTTCACTATTTTCATGACGTTTAGGTTAAATTGTGCAGATTTATACATTTAATTACCTAAAATCTCAATGAAAATGGTTTGAAGCTGGAAAATGGGCCAGAATCGAAAAATTTGGCAATTTTTTGGTGAATCGTGGCAGTTTTTGGTAGATTTTATGTCAGACATGTTCGGAGAAAGTTTTTCTAACGAGAAGCAGCGGTTTCTGCCGATTTTTTGGGAGATTTCCAGGTAAAGTTTTCCTTCAATCATTGAAGTTGTGGCAAGTAATTTGAAAAATATGGGACACAAAAAAACACTTCTATTTCATAATATTAATTTCGGATTGTTGAAGTACTCACTTTTGGCGTGCGATCTTAAAGTGCATAACATTTTTTTTTAATGTATTGAGTAAAAACAAACATGATCATATTCAGTCCCAGAAACAATTAAATAATGGATGCATGTTACTTAAAGAAAGTATGCTAAACCACCACATTCGCGCTCAGTACTGGTACAAATTCCAGCTCAAAAATAAACGAAATTAAATTCTATTGTCTTATTGTAAGAGGTGTTCTATTCTGATATAGACAAAAGGAATATTCAAGTTTATACTTTATCCTAATTTAAAAGATTTGATGACCTGCAGTTTGCACTTACATATTAATTGAAGAAATAACAACAAGTAAACAATGATTTGTGAAACAATCTCTCTCTTTCACTTCAAACAAATGTCTAAAAATCAACTACATCATTTGATATCTCAATAGACACCCATCTATTAAAATAAATACATGATGATAAGGCAATATACGCTTTGTAATGTATTGTTTTAAATACCACACAGCTTTACTAAATGAACTGTCCAATTAAAATATCAAACTTTATCTTAAACGACAGATAACAACCATAAAATATTCGACCGAAAATGTCACTGGTAGAGTAACAATTATTATAGCTAACTTACCATCCTTGGCCTTTTCGGTGCACAATATATAATATATTGTTTATATTCGACTACGTAAAAATAATTTTAATCGTTGGTTCTACTGCTATGCTGATGTGCATAAATCTTATTTTAATTTAGACAAGTTTAGGAAATTGATACTGGATTACCATTGAGTGGGATAATTAGAACATACATATAGCTCGCATTCCTATATGGCAATATAAAAAATATACTTCCTCCTTTCAAATCAATACTAATTTTTCAAGAGGTAACGGAATGCTAGATATTCTTGACATATTTGAAGGTATTAATATAACAAAGTGATATTGAATCAATAAGGAACAGAATCTGGAACAGGAAGAAGCTTCTTATTTAATATTATTTGTGACGCAGAATGCCAATATTTAGTATGACACGAAACATTGAGTTGTTGGGGCTATGGAGCTTAGTATTTTAATGAACGTAATAAATATATACTTAATGGGTAGTAGTATAATAAAATCCCTGCCAAACTATTTTCAAGGTGAATATCTCAAAATACGAATATTTGAGCCAAGGGGGAGAATTCGAAGTTTCTCTACTGCATAACAAGAAAAGAAGAAATGTAATCTTTACATCTTGTATATATGTAAACTCCCAAGGGGCTATATGAATGAATACTTGGTGAGCTGTTGTCCTCAGTAAATTCAAGAATTGTATCGGATGATGATTTGAACAATAATTACAATGACAATAAATCGGAGAGTGTCCAAAGAATTCGTAACTTACTGAAGTATTTCAATCTCGGAATGTGGATTGAGACGCGACTCGAATTACAAATACTTCCAGCACACGCATAGACTATTTTAGTAATCATGAGGCAATATTAGTGAGTGTTATGATGAATTTCTATAAAAAGACAGTACCAAGGTATGGCAGAATCTTTAACATTACAAACTTTCAAGTTCTGCATAGGGTTGTTTGGCGGTCGGTTTTGCATACTTACCCCGACCACTTATGGGTTATAATGAGACATTTGTATCAAATCTCAATGACATTTTTCCATTGAAATGTTGGGAAATAAACATAAGCAGCCTTGGGTCAGTCTCCTGGATCAAGAAAATTAGCTCTCACTATTTTTCTGAATAACTTAGACAGGTTATTAAGACGTCAAAGTAAAGAAGAAAGGTGTAATGAAAAACAGAATGAAATGCTCAGGGATTATGATAAGAAAATGTGAAGAATAATGAATGAGTTTAAAGGCAAATCTAGTACTTCTTCGGAATTGGCTAATTTAGAATAATCTAGGATATGCTTAATAAATTTTACTACTCCATTGCCAAGGTCCTAAGTACTGATTTAAATCCTCAAGACACCGCACTGATATTCGTCAGTTGCAAAATACAATTACGAATACAAAAAAATAAGAAATCTGCAGGAATCGATGAGATATGGTTGAGAATTTACCAGATAATACCTTGATGCCCTCACTTTTTCCATAAATGAGTTGACTACAGCCAATTAACAACAGATTAAAAAAAAATCTTAAACCCGAAATTTACAATCAAATTTTCAATTAGCTAAATTTTCAAAGTTTTTACAGTCAATTAACAGTAAATTAAAAAAAAAATTAAATTCTAAATTAACAATGAAATAAACCAACAATGAATGTATGTGTTTTTTACTGTTAGAGAACAATAATTACAATGACAATCAATCGGAGAGTGTCCAAAGAATTCGTAACTTACTGAAGTATTTCAATCTCGGAATGTGGATTGAGACGCCGACTCGAATTACAAGTACTTCCAGCACACTTATAGACTATTTTTGTAATCATGAGGCAATATTAGTGAGTGTTATTATGAATTTCAATAAAAAGACAGTACCAAGATATGGCAGAATCTTTACCATTACAAACTTTCAAGTTCTGCATAGGGTTGTTTGGCGGTCGGTTTTGCATACTTTCTCCGACAACTTATGGGTTTTAATAAGACATTATTATCAAATATCAATGACATTTTTCCATTTAAATGTTGGGAAATAAACATAAGAAGCCTTGGGCCAGTCTCCTGGATCAAGAAAATTAGCTCTGACTATTTTTCTGATTAACTTAGACAGGATATTAAGACGTCAAAGTAAAGAAATGCTCAGGGATTAAGACAAGAAAATGTGGAGAATAATGAATGAGTTGAGAGGCAAATCTGGTACTTCTTCGGAACTGGCTAATCTAGAATAATCTAGATTCGGATATGCTTAATAAATTATGCTACTCCATTGACAAGGTCCTAATTACTGATTCAAATCCTCAAGACACCGAACTGATATTCGTGAGTTGCAAAATACGATTATTACGGATACAAAAAATAAGAAATCTGCAGGAATCCGTTGCGAATTTACTAGATAATACCTTGATGCCGTCACTGTTGCCTGAAATGAGTTGACTACAGCCAATTAACAACAGATTAAAAACATTCTTAAACCCCAAATTAACAATCAAATTTTCAAGAAAGTCAATTAGCTAAATTTTCGAAGTTTTTACAGTCTATTAACAGTAAATTTAAAAATGTTTAAACTCTAAATTAACAATGAAATAAACCAACGATGAATGTATGCGTTTTTAGGGTCTGTTGAGAATAAATTAAAAGAATCAGTATACTCTAAATTAACGACGAAATATTGAAAAAAAGGAAATCCCAATGTTGAATTTTCTAAGTTGTCTACAGCTTATTAACAATAAATTTAAACAGTGTATAAACAAACTCTAAGTTAACATCTAATAATGAAGGTAATTATCCAGAGCGCGAACTTTCTGTGTAGTTTGCAGTATATTAACAATAAATTTAAAGAAGGTGTAAACTCTCAAGTAACAAGCAAATTAAAACGTTTTTTACAATTTATAACGAATAAATTTAAAAATGTTTAAACTCCAAATTAACAACGAAATATACCATATAATTATCTCTAATGATGAATTTTATGTGTTGTTTACGGTTTATTAACAACGAAATGTGTTGTTTACGGTTTATTAACAATGCAATGTTCAAAAATAGGAATCCCAATGTTGAATTTTCCGAGTTGTCTTCAGATTATTAACAATAAATTTAAAAAAATTGTAAGCGCTAAATTAGCAATAAAATATTCAAGAAAATTATCCAGAACGCTCAATTTTCTCTGTAAGTTACAGCGTATTAACAATAAATTTTAAAAATGTGCACACGCTAAATTAACAACTGGAAACGAAGGTAATTATCCAAAACACCAAATTTTCTGTTGAATTTGCAGTCTATTAACAATAAATTTAAAATAGGCCTAAACTCTAAAATAAGCGGCCAGATTCTCAAGAAAGTTAATTAGTTAAATTTTTTAAGTTGTTTACAGTATATTAAAAAATGTTTTAGCTCTAAATTAGCAACGAAAAAAAAACATATACTTACCTCCAACCATGAATTTCCTATGTTGTTTACGGTCTATTGAGAATAAATTTAAAGAATTTTAAACTCTAAATTAACAACGAAATATTTAAAAATGGGAATCTCAATGTTGAATTTTCTTAGTTGTCGATTAACGATAAACTTAAAGAATGTGCAATCTCTAAATTATTAACTAATAATGAAGATAATTATTCAGAACGTTGAATTGTCTATATAGTTTACAGTCTATTAACAATAGGTTTAAAGAAGGCCTAAACTCTATAGTAAGCGGCCAGATTCTCAAGAAAGTTAATTAGGTAAATTTTCTGTGTTGTTAACAGCCTATTAACAATAAATTTAAAAAAGGTTTTAGCTCTAAATTAACAACGAAATAAACCATATAATTACCTCCAACCATGAATTTTCTGTGTTGTTTACTGTCTATTGAGAATAAAGGAACCGTAAACTCTAAATAAAGAGCGAAATATTCCAAAATGGGAATCTCAATGTTAAATTTTCTTAGTTGTCTACAGCCTATTAACGATAACATTACAGAATGTGCAAACTTTAAATTACATCTATTAACAAAAAATTTAAAGAAGGCCTAAACTCTAAAGTAAGCGGACAGATTCTCAAAAAAGTTAATTAGTTAAATTTTCTATGTTGTTTACAGCCTTTACAAAATAAATTTAAAAAGGTTTTAGCTCTAAATTATCAACGAAATAAACCATACAATTACCTCCAACCACGAATTTTCTGTGTTGTTTACTGTCTATTGAGAACAAAGAAACCGTAAACTCTAATTCAACAACGAAATATTAAAAAATGAGAATCTCAATGTTGAATTTTCCGAGTTGTTTAGTGCCCATTAACAATAAATTCAAAGAATGTGCAGACTCTAAATTAACAACTAATAATGAAGATAATTATCGAGAGTGCTGAATTTTCTATATAGTTTACAGTCTATTAATAATAAATTTAAAGAAGGCCTAAACTCAAAAGTAAGCGGCCAGATTCTCAAGGAAGTTAATTAGTTAAATTTTCTGTGTTGTTTACAGTATATTAACAATAAATTTAAAAATGTTTAAAATCTAAATTAACAACAAATTAAACCATATAATTTCGTCCAACGATGAATTTTCTGTGTTGTTCACGGTCTATTGAGAATACAATAACAATAAAATTATTAAGATAATTACCCAAAACACTGAATTTTCTGTTTAGATTACAGCCTATTAACAATTAATTTAAACAATGTGTAAACTTTAAGTTAACAACTAACGATGAAGACAATTGTACAGAGTGTTGAGTTTTCTGTATAGTTTACAGTCTATTAACAATATATTTAAAAATGTTTAAACTCTAAATTAACAACGATATAAACCAGATAATTACCTTCAACGATGAATTTTCTGTATTGTTTACCGTCTACTGAGAATAAATTTAAAGAATCCGTAAACTCTAAATTATCAACGAAATATTTAAAAAAGAGAATCCCATGTTAAATTTGATCTGTCT
>MU189643.1:0-23162 GCA_016904865.1 Pissodes strobi | reverse complement strand
TCTTCATAATGCATCAGAAATATTATTTTAAGGCATATTCGCTGCTTGTTTACGCTTTCAATAATTTTATTTGTCTTCAGAGAAATTGCACTAAAAAGTGTTCTCGCCTACTGAGAGCAATGATTCTATAGAAATAAAACGTGCTAAAATTGGAGATGTTACGTGTTAAGTGAAATTCGTAACAGTTCTTGGTTCTCACCCAATATAATGAATCTTTTGTATAGAAAATTCCTTATTTTACTGCTGCGGCGGTATTGTATGGTTGAATATATTATAGGATTGATTTACATTTTTTACACTACATTTTATGAATTCACGCTGAAACACTGGCTTTCTTTATGCTTAAAACTATTTCAGACATTAATAATTTTAGACATTATTAAGCAAGTAATAAACTGGTAATTATGGATCTTTATAAATTATCTTCAAATCTATGTTCAGTTGGTAAAATATTGTTGTTATTTAAATTCAATTTCCTGCTACATTTTTGCGTGTTTATAAATATTTTTGATTAAATGTGAATATTTAATAATTCGTAGATTGATCGAAACAGTGGCAATAATTATTCTTTGCCGAAAGAAATATAATTTTTGGGTTGAAGAATGTAATTTTTCTATCGGCATAATGTTTCTAAACGAGCAAGACGTGATGCCAAATCTTTGAAAATTAATCATAATTACACCCGCAACAACAAGGCCTAATAATTATGTACATAATTTTGCAAGTGCCACTTGTAGAGTAATTGTGCTGAACCCGGAAAAATTATTCGCGCATAATTTTACAAAAAATTACCATTTCAAAACAGTTTTCTCACCAGCAAACGTCACGTTTTATCTAATCTAGGTTTACGTGGAATTTTAAATTCAGCTACGACCTCACGTACTCAACAAGCCCGAAGATTCATCTTCATATTACAACAAATAGCTTGTTTTGGTATAATATAGTTCCCAGCTTTCCTTTACATTTTTCGGTATATCCTTACATAACATGATGTTATTATGATATAAACTAATATTTGGAAGCTACTTATTGATAATTATCAATTTAAAATACTTCATAATTTTAAGGTAATTAGTGCGTTGTGATTGTTCGTTTGTATTGGATACATAAACAGTGCGTTCCTTTAATGCGCCTCCCCTCCCCTCTCTCGCCACAATTATTACAATATTGAAACTATAGGAATTCAATAATGGTTACATAGATCCTACGTTTTAATGCGAAAATGGCAAAATAAAAATCAGGCTGAAATATTTTAGTTATGTTTTCGGATTTAAATAGTGTCTTTAGAACGACCAATTCTCGTCTAGTAGAAAAAAAAAACACAAGCAATTTTTATTTATGTTGCAACGTGTGTAATTTTCACGAGACTGATAGAATCTTTAACGGTAATGGTGAACACTATTTTTAATAAAATTTCAGTTCTTGAACACAGGTCAGCGTATTGGCATTAAATTGTAACTAATAAACTGTCACTAAATATCTTGGAATGTCCCCAAATTATCGACAGTTCGGAGGTGATTGTGGTTATTTAATTAACCTGAGTACCCCCCGAATTTTTTAATGTAGACTGGAATCTACATCATCGCTGAATTCTTCATCCTCATCTTATCTCCGTGCGGTTGTGGTTTTAGGAATGATGATTCGGCCACGATTGAATTTTCTGAATGATGTTGTTGGGGCTCCTATTGGTTGGCCTGCGGCTCCTGTTGTTGTTGTTGAGGTTGCTGTGGTGGCTGTATCTCCTGTTGCTGTTGAGGTTGTTGTGGCCTCTGTGGCAAGCCCGTAACAAACCTAACAGTGCTTGCCTGAGAGCGCAGAAACCGCCCACGCAAGTACCTATTTCCTTAGTCTCCATTTGAAGAAGCAACTTAATTTAAAACTTAGAAATAATTAATAGTATGATGAACACTAGACTTATTATTTTTTTATTATTATTTTTTTAAATTTGTTGTTTCTCATCACATTAAAGATGGGGTTCCGAGTAGAGGCGGTCCACGACAAGTCTCTACCGCTATTGGGATTACATGTTAAGGTGGCTTCTAACTATTGAACAAGTTTAAAGAATCACGGACTTCTGGAGCTGTATGTACATTTGAGGATGGGGTTGAAGTTTCAGTAGGCTTTCACTGAGTTTTTTGGGATAACTCCGGTTGCTGATATAACTACGGGAATGATATGCACTTCTCCCTGATTCCGCATCTCATTCACTTCCTCCGCTAGTCGTCTGTACTTCGTCATTGCCATGTAGACATCAAATTGTGGGAAATAGGCACAGAGATGTCAATCAGGAGGGTAGTGTCATTTTTGTCAGTGAGGGCAATATCCGGCCGGTTGTGTGTAACTGTCTTATCCGTGATGATGCTTCTGTTCCAGTAGAGTCGATGGTCATTGTTCTCTAAGACGTTCGCAGGCTGATATTTATAATAAGGGCAGGAATCGTTTATTAACTTATGTCGAGCTGCTAGCTGCTGATGGATAATGCCAGCAACCTGATCGTGGCTCTGTAGGTAGGCAGTCATGGCCAGTATCTTACACGCTGCGGTGATGTGTTGTATTGTTTCTGAAGTTTCGCCGCATCACCTGCACTCATCGTCTAGTCCAGGTTCCCTCAAGATGATTTTGCGGTAGTTTTTTGTTGCTATCACTTGATCCTGTATCGCGATCATGAAGCCTTTGGTCTCGGGAAAAATATCCGCTTGACTCAACCATTTCTTCGACGCTTCATTGTCGACATATTTCTGGTTGAGCTCGTTTAGATGGCGACCATGCAGAGGCTTTCCTGTCCACGCCTGGATCCTGCCAGCAACATGGTTTGCGTCCGATGGTAACTCCTCGGCGGCGACATGCATAAGGTAGAGAGGTGTATATCTGTTAGCTGCCAAGTTGACAGCTTTGTGCAGAGGAGTGGTCTTCTCCTTGAAGAAGCGCTGTAGGCTGTTGACCTGTTTCTGGTGCATCCTCACAAGATCTATTAGACCTCAGCCGCGAAGCAGTGTTATTCCCTCTACGGCCGACCTGGGGTGTTTAGTCCTAAATTTGATAAGGGTTGTTCGGGTTTTGATAATAATGTTCTCCAGCTCCACTTTATAACACCAAATGTTATGAGTGGCATGGCGAAGGTCCTAATTGCCTTGAACGTATTTTTACCATTCATGTTGGTCCTCGGGATGTCGACGAAGCGCCCTTGATACGCGGTTGTCACTCTCTCCTTAATATCCCTGTGCTGGAGTTGCCTGGCATGAAGGAGTCCTAGATATTTATATGTATCCATTTTATCCATCGGCTCTATGCGCTCTCCGCCTTCCAACTTAAAACCATTTGAGGCCAACTTACCCCGGTTAATGCTGAGCGTCTTGCATTTATCTAAACCGAAAGACATATTAATGTCGTTTGAAAAGGTTTCTGTGAGGTGAAGTAGCTCTTTTATTTTTTCTGATTCGCCCCGTAAAACTTGATATTGTCCATGTACAACAGGTGGTTGATGACATGTTCCGTTTTTTAGTTGGAATCCATAACCCGTTCTGTTAAGGAGCGATGACAGGGGATTCAGTGTCATGCAAAATCACAACGAGGTCAAGCTGTCACCTTGAAAAATTCATCTTCTAAGGCCTATTGGGCCACAGGTTATCTGTCCTCCGTTGTGACATACCTGCAGGATTGTGCTCCGCTTCGACATCAGGTGATGGACGATCTCCACTGTGCTTGGGTCTACCTTCTAAATCTCCAAGAACCTGAGCAGCCAAGAATGAGGAACTGAATCAAAAGCTTTCTTGTAATCGATGAAAGATGTGAAAATGTTTCTATGCTCCTTGCATCCCTGCGACCCCTTGATATAACCTTTTTGCTCCAATATTTTGTTTGATTGGAGGTGCTGCTATATATTCTTCTTCTCTAACCCAAACACGATATGAAAATTTTGTAGACTATGCATAGGCAAATAATGGGTCTGTATTTTGAGGGGTCGTTCATACATTCCCCTTTTGGTAGCAGGTAAGTCATCCCACGAGTTAAGAACTCGAGAACCTCCTCAGGGTTCTCCCAGTGTGATGTGGGAGTGTGTTGCTGTCAGCCGCTTCAGCCAGAAGTTGTGGATCTTGTCTGGGCCGGCTGCCTTCCAGTCCTGCGTAGAGGCTATCGATTCCGCAACAAGTCGGGTGGTGATTGCCACGCGCTTCATCCTTGTGATATTTGTCACACCTTCTTGTTCCTTTCAATCCACGTTGTAGTATTGAGCAGGATTCGGCCAAATTGATGACCAGAATTGTTTGCTTACGTCCTTGTCTGGCGGCTGGTCAAGTGTCTGAACTCTGTTGGATCTTAGGGCCCTGTAGTTGGCCTTTTGGTCGGCGTTGAACAAGTGGTTCTGTGTTTTCCTCAGATTAGACTCCCTGTATCTCCTCAGTCGTTCTGACTTGACTCTTAGTTTCTGTTTTATGGTATCCAGTAAGACAGGCACTGTTGTATTTTCTGGGTTTCTCGCTGTATGCATCTTATATCTAATCAGTATGTTATCAATTTCTTTTTGCGATAAGGTTGGGCATTACCAGTATTAATCCTGCCTCCTATTGATCTAACAGTGGCTACGGCCGCTAAGTATATGATGGCATGTACATTGAGTAAAGTGTCACTCTCAGATAGATGAACAGGGAGAATATTCTCATTTATATATTTTATGGCAGCTACTATTTTCCTGCAGTTATTTTGCTTCGGGATGCAAGGTCTCAGTTTCGGGGTCATATGGCCGAATTCCAGCATTGCCCTCTGGAACTCATTCTTCAGTTCTTCTGGTGAAATTATTATGGCTAAAACTAAACAAAAAAGTACTAATTGCTTTGAACATTGAATTTCTTATGGTTAAAAATGTGTAGCCACATTATAAAGAAAATTGCTTCCGAGGTCATATCAAGGTCCTCTTCGCTTTTCCCAATCTGCAGACTATACCACTATACCGACTTCGGGTTCCAGCACCTCATGTGTGCCCTATCTGTAGAAAATATTTTAGAAAACTTGTAGTAAAAATTACAGAAATAGATAGCCTGAATAACGAAAAGCCACGAAGTCATCCACATATCTCAAAAAAAAATTGATAATATTGGTGAAATGGAAGTCAACCCCCAACAATAACGGTGAAAAGTTAGACAAAATCAACGAACTATTATGTTAAATACCAGAATAGACTAATTCTATCTCTTTTCAATCAAGACCAAAAAATTATTGCCGATATGTATGGGTAAGGAAGCTTAAAACAAAATGTTTCAAGAATTAAGTTGAAAAAACAGAAAGATTTAATAGCAAGCAAACGGGGCAGATTAATAAAATAAACAAAACTTAGCAAACCTAACAAGGCAAGGCAAAATAATGAAGGCATTTTTATAAATCTTCTTTCAATAATATATATCCTAAGGAAAGAAGTCGTTACAACCGAACTAATGATACTATTCCTAAATAATGACATTGCTAGATAACTAATTGGGCATTAAAGCATCAATCGAGTACTGAATAGTGAAAGTAATAGCAATAATGGTATCAATATTTACATCGCGAAATGATTTTCAAGTTCGTGATACTTTAGTCATTTATTCGGGTTCTAAAGACATAAGGTCAAGAGCAGTCTATAAATTGGTATTATGGCAACCCACACATTTCTTGTTCTGGCTGACGCTACACTAGAAAGTATAAGACTGATTTACCGTAAACGTATGCTTTTGTAATTGGCGACACTCGACATTTAATTTAGCATTTAAGGCCAGACGAAATGTAAATAATGTGGCAACAGAATTAAAACAAAAATAAGATAATGAGTGATATGCATATTCACATGTAGCTGCTCGAAATTGGGATGTGTAGCGGCTTTTGTTAATATGTGGCTATTACGTTTTGACGTGTAGATAGGTTTTAAATGAAAACGAAGATGCTCTCCGAGCCATGAGCCTGGTAACTTTTGAATTTGGTATCGTCAACATATCGTAGAAAACTTTAATTTTCACTTCATTACTCAAAAGACCACTTCTATTTTCTTCCTTCGTACAGAGGAAATGATTACTTATACATTCCGCATTAATCCTGCATAAAGCGCGATAATCTACTTAATATTTCATCAATCAACTATAATATTTTAACATAAATTTTTTTTATGGAAGTGGCACAAACGCTAAAGGGAGATTCTATGGCGCTCGACGAGCGGTGTGTGTGCGAAGATGGAAAGTTCGCATCTTATTATTTACTTTCATAGCATACAAATGCCACTTCACTTCAAATTTTGGTTTATTTCACTTGAATTCAATCATGCAATAGATCAATCAATCGCCCTTTGCAATATTTTGCAAAATAAAATCATATTTAGCCTCTGCCGTTGAAATTCAGCTTATTCCACTTCAAAGCAATCGTAAATTTTTTAACCAATAATTTCCCGGACGATCTATAACAAATGCTGCAACTGTTGAAATTATTGATGATTCCACTTCAAATCAATCTTAAGGGAATCAAACAATTATCATTCGGTCTATCGCAATATTTTTAGAATCCAAACAAATTTTGGAACGTATGGGCTTTTAGTATCTAGAGTTATTATAAAAAGCCTGTCGCTCTCAAAACGTAAGTTGATTCCACTTTAAATTAATCTCTACCGGATCAAACATAATAACCTACAGATATTAAAGGGGACTGATAAAATGACATTTTATTCCATCAAATCAGTCTTAAATGGATCAAAGAATTACCCGGCGGTCAACTGTAATATTTTGAAGATCTAAGCAAATGTTGCCATTTATGGATCTATAATACTTATCTAGAATTATTATCAAAAGTTGCTCGCTCTTAAAATGTCAGTTGATTTAAATTTAACTTAACTGGATCAAACGTGATTGCTGCTAATAACCGTCAGTTATTAAAACGGACTGATAAAATAATTTCAATCGATTCTACTTCAAATCCATCTTAAATAGATCGAACAATTATCTGGTGGTCCACTGCAATATTTTGGAAATCTAAGCTAATTTTACCATTCATGGATATTTAATATCTAAAATTAATATAAGAAGCTTATCGCTCTTAAAATTTCAGCTAACTCCACTTTAGATTAATCTCAACTAGTCTAGGCAAATTTTGTCATTTATGGACTTTTAATATCTGAATTATTATAAAAGGCTTATCGCTCTTAAAATTTCATTTGACTCCACTTTAAATTAATCTTAACTGGATCAATCGTTATTGCTGTCACTAAACTACAGTTATTAAAAAGCATTGATAAAATGCCAGTTACCCGGCGGTCCACTGCAATATTTTGAACATATAAGCAAATTTTGTCATTTATGGACTTTTAATATATAGAATTATTGTAAAAAGCTTATCGCTGTTAAAATTTCAGTTGACTATACTTTAGATTTAACTTAACTGGATCATTCAAACGTGATTGCTGTCAATAACCTACAGTTATTAAAACATGGACTAATAAAATTTCAATTGATTCTACTTCAAATCAATCTTAAATAGATCAAACAATTACCTGGCGGTCCACTGCAATATTTTGAAAATGTAAGCAAATTTTGCCATAAATGGACATTTAATATCTAAAATTAATATAAGAAGCTTATCGCTCTTAAAATTTCAGATGACTCTACTTTAAACTAATCTGAACTAATCTAAGCAAATTTAGTGATTTATGGACTTTTAGTATCTAGAATTATTACAAAAACTTATCGCTCTTCCAATTTCAGTTGACTCCACTTCAAATTAATCTTAATTGCATCAAACATGATTGCTGTCAATAATCGACAGTTATTAAATAGGACTGATAAAATGACTGTTTATTCCTCTTGAAATTAGTCTTAAATGGATGAAATATTTACCCGGGGTTCCCCTGCAATATTTTGAACATGTAAGCAAATGTTGTCAATTGTGGACTTTTATTATCTAGAATAATTGTTAAAGGCTTATCGCTCTTAAAATTTCAGTTGACTTAGCTTTAAAATTAACTTAACTGGATCAAACGTGATTGCTGTCAATATCCTACAGTTATTAAAACGGACTGATAAAAGTCCAATTGATTACACTTCAGATCAGTATTAATTAGATCAAACAATTACCTGGTGGTCCACTGCAATATTTTGAACATCAAAGAAAATTTTGTAATTTATGGGCTTTTAATATCTAGAGTTATTGTAAATAGCTTATCGCTCATAAAATTTCAGTTAACTACTCTTTAAATTAATCTTAACTGGATCAAAAGTGATTGCTGTCAATAACCTACAGTTATTAAAACGGACTGATAAAATTTCCATTGATTCCACTTCAATCTACGCAAATTTTGCCATTTATGGACTTTTAATATCTAAAATTAATATAAGAAGTTTATCGCTCTTAAAATTTCAGTCAACTGCACTTTAAATTAATATTAACTAGATCAAAAGTGATTGCTGTCAATAACCTACAGTTATTAAAATGGACTGTTAAAATTTAGTTGATTCCACTTCAGATCAGTCCTAAATAGATGAAATAATATACCTGGCGGTCCACTGCAGTATTTTAAAAATGTATTCAAATTTTGCCATTTATGGACTTTTGAGTTCTAAAATTATTATAAGAAGCATATCGCTCTTAAAATTTCAGTTCTTTTTACATTAAAAAAATCTTATTTGGATTATATAATAAATTAGTAATATTTAACTTTATTATTTAATTTTTACGTCAATTCTTAAAATTCAAGTTTATCGAAGAGAAAATTGATGTTAAGGGAAACGTGCAAATAAAATCGTAAAAAAATCAACTTTTCCAAACTTAGGCATATTTACGAGTTTAAATTGATAGCTTCGTTTTTGATGCATAATGGAAAATCTGAAGGTAGATATACAACTTCCAATATTTTTACATGACGTTTAGGTTGAAGTACGTAGATTTATACATCTAACTCTGTGAAATCTCTGAAAATGGTTTGAGCTGAAAAAATTTTCAGGATCGAGCAATGTTGAAATTTTTTGGTGACTGTCAATTTTATAGCAGATTTCGAGGTTAAATTCCATGTTTCAGCATATCGATGCGTATAGTTTTTGTGATAAGTAAGTAGATTTATTACCATGTAATCATATTTAAAATAATTTGACTCCGGGAAAATGAATCAGCATCCGAGATTTTGGACATTTCCTGCAATTCCTACCGATATTATGGAAGATCTTAAGGTAAAATTTTGCTTTAAATATTAAAGTTTTGAAATTTCAAAACAGAACACAAAGCAATACTTGTATTTCATAATCTTAATCTCGCATTGTTGAAGTTTTCAGTTCTGCCGTGTAATCTTAGGCACACACCGTTTGTTTTATGTATTTTTGCAACTAATAATACAACATTTACGAGCTCTTATGTTTCAACAATGATATTACATATATACTCCCCGCCCAGCAGCTACACATTAAAATTGCTGAGCGCATCTGGATGCAAGCAAATCATGCAAGGAATACTTAAGTATTATATAAAGTAGAATATATTTTTGAAAGTTCTACGATAAGTTTATGTATAGTTTTGACTTTGAAAAACTAGGGCACCGGTACTCTCAAAATGCTATGAAAACTTCCTAGAGCATTGCTGATGTAAGATATTCAATTAGCCTCTCTGTTTCGTACGCAAAAAATCTATATGATCATATTACCAAGCGTGATAGCATTTCTCAGAATTTGAGGAATTTGAGGGGAGAACAGAGTTATTATGAATTGCTCGCCGAGATGATGTAAATTAAAGAATTACAATTTTTTTTGTTATAAAATTTTAAAGTTGATACCTAACAAAGCAACGATCTTTCTGTATTGTTTTTCCGCAATATACCTACTTAAATTCCGTAAACATCTTCTTAACAATTAAAACTCGCATCTTCTGCGGAGGTGAATGTATGAACATTAGTTTCATCAATCTTTCTCCATTGACATATTTAAAATATAGAATCTCACACTAATTAAAAATTGAATAAATTACTGCACCCTATTAAGTTTCGAGATTTTTAATTTTTCAACCTCCATGTAAAATGCATTACCTTCATATCCAACGAGAGTCGTAATAAACAACCCACCAAACATAACAAGAACGTCAAGCGTCATTAAATTAACAAACTTTACCTTATTAGCATATTTAGTTACCTTGTAGGAGAGGTGCTCTCGTTTTATGTAACAATGTGATGGGCCATCGCATGCCGGCCGCGGCTGCCAAATAAATTAGCTTTATAGTCTCGACCGTTGACCATTGTGGTACCGAAGAGGTATAACGAATCCCATTGAATGAACGTAATTGATTATGTTGTCGTGAAATATATAGATCAAGGTGGTATCATAAATATTCATACTAAATTATTTATTATATTCTGATGATTTAAAACGACTTGTTCACAATAGAATGCAGACAAGAAATACAAGAGATTGCACTTTCGTATCTTTTATTTGATAACGTGGCTCTGAATATAATAAACATGCAATTACAAGAATATTGGGAACAAATAAATTTAAGATTTAGGATGAAATGCTTATGGAAAATTAATTGGACTAATGTATAAGGACTGTAGTTAATAAAAAGCTGCTACGAAATTGGTTAACTTGCGTTTTTAATAATTACAATAGTGTTATGTATTTACTCAATCTAATTTTAGCAATTACGGAAAGGTCATTAAGCTGACAATAAAGGAAATAAATGGGTTAATCAACTAAAAAGTAATTGAGAAAATAAATCCAATTATTCGTCGAAGTAACTCTTTATAGTTGTACTTTCTATTCAATAACCTGAAATTACATAAAAATCGACGCAATCTCTCTTGATGAACATAAAAATCAAAATATATTACACTTTCTGTTGGATATGTAGGGAATAACTGAAATTATGATTGAGTGAAACATAAGTTCCTTCATTTTTCTACTGGCGAAGTAATATTTTAAACGAAAATATCTATTAACTTAAAAAGAAATCTTTCAAAAATTTAATAATAAAGTAATAATATACTAAAAGAATAGTTACATATCTGGGGGAAGATAATAGGTAATATGATTCAACATTCGTTGCTAAGGATTTTGGGAAAAAACCAGAAAAATAATCAAATCAATAAATCAAACAATTTAGTTGCCATTAAAATTACTTTCGTTATTTGCTAGATCCTTCCTCAGTCCCAAATGGAAAAAGACCTCGTGGAACTTCGGAGCTTAAAGTTGCTTAATAAATATATCGGCTAACCTGTGGGAATACATTTAATTAATATTGCTTAATTTTGAATTTACGCTCTAGTAGAATGATATTTGATAGTGAAATACCGGCGTATGCCCGCAATTAACAAAGAAAAGTTCTAAAATAATAAAGTTCGCCGGCAAAATTTGAATACACTCGGTATTATAAAAAATCTTTGAAAACGCACTTTTACATGGAAATCTTCGAGAAGCAGGTAAAAAGAGTCGGGCGCTGGGAATATGCGGCACGCTTATTTACATCTTTTTTTACTACATTTTTTATGTGTGGGATCAGAATTTTAATAGTGTCTCACTCACACATCAAATATAAAAAGCCCGCATCAAGAACCAGAGGTGAGTCTTTAACATCCGCTCGTTTTGGCTAGAGACTGGTTTCATTCCAGTCGCCAAAGCTTGAGACTGATTTCCCATTCAAATTTACACATATTCTGACGTCCACGCGCTTCAGCTAGAGACGTGTTCCTCCCACTCTTTGTATTGTTTCTCAATTATCCGAGAAATTGAGCATCTTAGTAATTTTCCTGAGCCAAATGAAATTAAGAACAAACTCTAAGACCCCAACCAGAGGCGCAACTCGCAGATGAGATAAGTAAATACTCTGGTTTCACTGAAATTCTTTACGATTTAATAGCTAAACATTGTTTTAAGGGAGGGTCGAAATTTCAAAACTAGTGTTGTAATGTGATCAGATTCACGTAAATTGGGCGATTTTGATTAGGTGCCGGGCTGAGAGCTGATATGTTCAAGTAAACCTTAACCCTCTTATCTCCGAATAACAATCGAAAAGTTGGGCTATTGGTGGTAAGATCCTTAAAGAATACAAAACACAACAAACTGTACAATAGTTCTACGGGACACGAAAAGAGCTTACGGGAGACTAACAGATTCCTTCAGGACAACCCCCCAAAAGAACCAAGTGACGTAATGTCCGTGGGATCCTAAAATTTACATATATTATATACGTCCTGGTCAACTTGTTACAAAATTTCTTTAGTATGTGCATATATACTAGCTGGTATGCATATGTTAGCTTTTATGTACTTTTATTTTAATTAAACTAGAAATAATGTAGAAATTGGCTCCAAACTCGATTTATTACGATTAAATACAAGCTTCTCTGCCGAGATATCAAATCATACTCTGCTTTATCCAATAACTGCAAAGTTAACAAATTGTTAATCTTATAATATTCACAGGCCACGTGCTGACATTGTTATTCTAAGCCAGTGTCGAATCGGGAGAACCAGTGGCTGAGAATCACATGATCTAACACGGCCTTCCTGACAATGAAGCGCCCTCGCTACGTCCTTCTTACTCAGGTTGATACTGTGAAAATAAAGCAAAAGCAAAACAACAGACAGAATAAACAAATTGCCATCAAATGTCAAATAGTCATATAATTCTATACAGTGTACAGCTTAACTTTAAATGTTATCATTTGGTCATTTCATTGAGACCCCACATCCTAAATGCTTTCAAGTGATATTTGCTTACACACAAATCTGGGCACCATATTGTCCAAAATTGTATTTTTATTTTAGCCACATAATTTCAGAGATCTTATTTAGCCCAAATATTGTTTTTTTTTTAATTTCGTTTCAATGATATTAATTAGCAAGTCCAACACTGTAAATCTTGCGACCTTTGTCTAAACTTACACCAAATTTATTTACGTAGCCCAAATCAGTATATTTGGGGACCTTTGCCTGAACTTGATCAGGGATCTTATTTGGGGACCTTTTTATAGCAGGTAACTTCAAACATAGCCTGGTGTACCAGGGACCTTAAAAATAAAATAAAAAAAATAATAAAACAATTTATGCCTGTCAAGCAGGGACCTTTAAACACAGCCTGTCATAACAGGGACCTTCAAACATAGCCTGTCTTAGCAGGGACCTTTAAGCATAGCCTGTCATAACAGGGACCTTCAAACATAGCCTGGTGAACCAGGGACCTTTAAGCATAGCCTGGTGAACCAGGGACCTTTAAGCATCGCCTGTCAAAACAGAGACCTTTAAGCATAGCCTGTCATAACAGGGACATTTAAGCATAGCCTGTCATAGCAGGGACCTTTAAGCATCGCCCGTCAAAACAGGGACCTTTAAGCATAGCCTGTCAAAACAGGGACCTTTAAGCATAGCCTGTCATAGCAGGGACCTTTAAGCATAGCCTGCCATACAGGGACCTTTAAGCATCGCCTGCCAAAACAGGGACCTTTAAGCATAGCCTGTCAAAACAGGGACCTTATATAAAGCCTAAATCTACATTTAGGGAACTTCAGTACATACCATTTGATTTCCCGACCACGTGTGCAATTGCCCATGCACGGCTACGACAGTAGTTCTGCCATGACTACCTGCTCGTCGCAACTCATATCATTCATTGGACAAACAATGCAGTACTTCCAATGGACCTTAAAACTATTTCAATTTTCCTCCATATGCCAATTGACCATTTTCTAGAACCAACAGTAAGTATACGGCGGCACTGCTTTAACTCGCTTCCTATTGAAATGATTTGTCCCTTGTTCAGTGATTATCTTCAGCGTTTATTTGATTTTTGCCGGATCACGATAGACGGCCTTGTTATGAAATGGAATGTCAGTTAACAGCTGATTATTGTTTATCAATCCATGGGTCCTACTTCTACTTGCTGACCTTCTTCAATAGTTTTTGCAGACACAGCACATCGTCGTCGTCGATATAAACAAATGCAACTTTATCTTTTACGGTTGGTGTACTTCAATCTGACGAAATATCGATTTCAAGCGTACAAAAATACACAATTCGCAAGAGTCAATTTAAACCTGAATTGGCGGTAAAAGATATTTACACACATTTACGTATCGGCGTTGCTTTTCTGCAATTGGGCTAACGTAAGCCGATTCACTATTTACAAATTATTCCATCACGAAGCTTTATGGTCAAGTTTATGAATTGGCCTTTATTATTGTTTTCATAGCATCACTTAATTGCTCGTCCAATCCTGACTAATCCAAATCATTTTCGTCGAATGTACGTGTGAACAAAATGCGAAAAATATTTAATGGATGGTATAGAAATCTACATTGTTTGTTTTGGTACTCCATGTTTACGATAACAAACATTTGCCGTAGCACTTTTGACAAAGAGTGCAACGTCATCCATCGTTCAGCCATATTGCAGAGTGCCCGCTGGATCAAAGCCTGAATGTCCGATTTGCGCCGATGTAGCACTGATGACATCAGGACCAAGCATAGGGCGTAGGCGCAACCTGCGCACTTGTCGAAATGAATCGCTTTGACAGACGCCTGAGCTGCTTGGGCGTTGGCCTTGTTGTTGAGAAAAATGCTAATTTTGCTTTTTGAAATTCAGTGTTACTTTCCTGCTGCCATTTTCACATTTGTGAAATTTGATTGTTCATATCGTTCTGGTCCATTAACTCCTTCTCACTATCGCCACTAATGTCTCGTGCGCGAACTATCGGCCATTGTTTCATACACTAAAAAGTTACTTTTCACACACTTATTTAGGTTCTTTCTCCATGGTTTAACACAACTAGGAGATACCCCACTTCTGATGTTAGCTTTTATGTACTTTTATTTTAATTAAACTAGAAATAATGTAGAAATTAGCTACAAACTCGATTTATTACGATTAAATACAAGCTTCTCTGCCGAGATATCAAATCATACTCTGCCTTATCCAATAACTGCAAAGTTAACAAATTCTTAATCTTATAATATTCACAGGCCAGGTGCTGACATTGTTATTCTAAGCCAGCGTCGAATCGGGAGAAACAGTGGCGGAGAATCACATGATCTTACACATATGTTTCCCGTATGAATAATGTGAATGTATCGAGCGTAGAGCACAGTGTAAGGTACTTTGGATTTAATTTTTTTCATTAAACGGTCACGGTTTACTTCTTGGTGCGAGGGCTTGATTGAAAATGCGCAACTTAATTCTGGTTTTCGTTCTTATGTACCTACATTTTCCCTTTAATATAAATTCAATTATTCATTTTGTATTAATTTTTAGTAGATATTAACGGTTATGTTACGTAAATTAAACTGTACAAGTAATGAAAAATAGGTGTATAAAAATGACCATTTGGGTTTAATTGCCAGTATTGACTGGTCACTTAAGATTTTGTAATATTTCAATCGGTTTACAAACATCTACTTTAGGAACCATTATCAAACAACGCCAATTTAACAGGGTCTTAACTGACAGTGGTGACAAATCATTCAACATTGTTACGATCACGTCCAAAGAGTCTTGGCCTTCGGTACAACGAATGTTCCTTGGACAGGGGTTTTTCAATATCAATGTGTTTTGATTGTTTGTAATCAATAGGATTATTTACAATTGAAATACAACCATTATGATCTTCATAACAAATTATTGGCTTGAAAATGTTTATTTTTATATTTGTTAATAAGGATTTAATCCATAGAGCTCCTCTAACCGTTTCATAAATAGCCATATATTCTGCCTCCATGAATGAAGCAGCTACAGAATTTTGTTCTCGTATTCAAGATATCAAACAAGTGTCGTATAATTTAAAGAAATATCCTGTTGTGCTTTCTCGATATATTTCATTACTATCCCGGTCAGTGCTTGCATAACCAATTAGTAGTTCGATATAATTATTCTGATTTTAAATCACAAGTACCTTTAGTACACCGTAAAACCCTTTTAAGCGTTGTCACTACTTCTCAATATTTTTATTCTGATAACGGCTTAATCTGGGGCTGCCAGATTTTTGTTTTTACATTAAGCGTCAAACGATATAAATATAGGATTTTCTTGATTTGACCAGGACAAATGAAACGAGACAAATTTGTTTTAATGGAATCGAAAACTACAAATTACATTGTATACATATACCAAAACATTCATTTATTTTTAATTTTGTCATTTTTGTAGTGCATTGCATTAAATTCATGGCAAAAATACGGAACATCCCGGGAAATAGGGATGTCTGGCAACCCTTTGTGCTGCAAACGAAACAAGGGCAGAAAAAGGGGTTAGTTCAATACTAAAATGGAAAATACTTTTGTATGAACATTTCCCAATAACATCGATTTTTTCGCATTTTCCTATCTCGTAGGGAAATTTATTATAAAACGTTTTTATAGCAGAGATATTCAGGCTTATGAATCTACTTTTTTTATATCGTTAACTAGCTCGTACGGTTAAAGTAGATTTTTCAAGCTGAAAATCCAGAAATCATTGAAGCGACTTTTTCTATTGTATCGATGCGATTTTTGCTATATTGTACTCATGATCCGCCTCTTTAATGTACGTTGGTTTGGGTAATCTAGATTATTCAGTTTTTCAGTAATGTTGGGGAAACACCCCAACACGTGTATAACTTTCGTTTTTCACCGTATAGTTTGGTGATAACACCCTGTATGTCTGTAGTATGAATGAACCGTAATTAAACTTAAAATAGATTTATTCCACCCTTGGTACAGCCCAATTTGTGCAGCTAAAGCAGCATATTTCACTCTTCATTACGACTCCTTAGTCCGAACCTGGATGGTCAATCCCATTTTATAAAAGAATCGCTGAAAATATATTTTGTTTCCGTCACTGTTATTAAAAACAACAATATGTCAAAGAAAGAAAGAACATTTTTCTACCCTTTCAAATGCGATAATGGACTCGCCCACTCTTATATTCCCGCTAAGTAAAAGGCCATTTCGTATAGGAAATCGTTCTCTAAGTAATGTAAACAATAATGTGTCAAACAAAGAATGAAAACAGTTTCTACCCTTTCAATTTCTAATGAATTCGGCATTTGCACCACCCCCACACTCTTTATTTGGTCTTGGAGCCAGGCGGCCAGCTAGAAGAAGAAATTAGTTTTATCAGTGCGTTGCAAACACTCATCCGTGATGCGTCGGTCCAGTCACCACTCCGCATAAAGTTATCGCAGAAAAACAACTAGCCCTGTCCTAGCACTGTTTGAGGCAAATAATTAGTTTTCTCGCATTTTGTTACTTATTTTCGCGTTCTAGATCGGTCCAGTCACCGCTATCTAGCCTCTAAAAGTGCAGTTCCAACGTTCACTCAAGCAAGAGCAAAAGTTCTCGTTCTCGTCTTCGCGCCAAAAGGTCACACCCTTTTAGGCAATTTCTCCGTTTGTATGCACAAATATTAGAAATAATTTAGTGTACCTCTGTTATCTTTGTCCACGTTGAACAAAGACCTCTTTTAGGCGTTTTTAACGCAATTCCTCAAAGACAGAAACGACGCAGCGTCTCTGTTCCCTTGTAGTTGATGAGAATAATAAAAATGGCGCCTGCAAATTGGCAGTAAAGGCAATCCATTCCAAATCCCAGCAAAGCGAATACATGCATCCAATGTGTAAAGTTTAATAGGCTACACGGGGACGATAACAGGAGAGAATCAAGGTATTTTGTAGAGTGAAAGGAAAGTTGGAATTTTAAAGACAAACTTCTCATTTTGAAATTAACAAATCAAGACTTTTTTGTAGCTACTTGGTAATAATAACTTGTTGTATTTCTAGATTTATGAGAGTGAATGCAAGATAGTAGTATTTAGAAATTGTATATATTTTTATATAACTTACAAATGCATAATTGCATCATCAAAGTACCTTAACATATTTACCTGGTTTCAATTCACATAAACTATGTGTAAAACCCCCACCACCCTATTTTAATACAGTCCACTAGTTGCTTGTAGTTAATTATTCTGTTAATTGCTACCCTCACCTTTGTGGTCAAAATAAGTTAAGAAAATTAATTTGTTTGTACCGACCAAGTAATAAAATATTATGTAGTGAAGCGTCGTGTCATCTCTTTCTAACTGTCTTTTTTATGGTTGGCGTAGATTCTCGTCATGTACCAGCTTGTCTATAAAAAACCAGTTTCCTCGAAACATTCATTCTTTTTACCTACAAATAGATGTTTTTAGATTTTCGCGACAACAGTCCATTTTCCCAACATTTTCGACACAGAGAAGCATTTGGAGATTTTTTTTTCTAGAAATTACCTATAAAACTGTGGTTTTCGTATTTTCAATCCTCGCTAATTTTTCCTTGCTAGAACGACTCAAAATGACCCCTTTTTGAAAAATACATAGACCCAAAAAATTTCTGGCTATTTTCAGTATAATCTGGAAGACCATCAAAAGGAATGTCTCCAGAAAAATTCGTCAAAATTAATTAATTTTTCAACAGATATCAAAGCAAAATTTTTGAAAATCGGACATATCGGCAGTTCCCAAGTATTGCTGAAACATGTGCCAAATCTGAAATTTCCACTCGTAGCTGTTTTGGAGAAAAACGCTAAATATTTAAAAATTACGCGAATGAGCGGTAAATAGCCGAACGTAGCCATCTTTGATCGTTACGTGCGTAGACCGCTCATTATTATTCACTACCCAGGGAAAAATGTGCTTCAACAAGCTTTCTTGACTTTGGGCCAAGGATCCATAAATATATATGTCTACTCTATACACATTTATATGATACGTATAGGCAATACTGACGACTGCTTATCATCTTTAAATTGGCCACCATGAGCAGCTTTTGTTCAGTATTCTACAGAGATTTGCATATCTATTTTTCATCGCAAACTTACAAAGTATCTTAAGTCGTTTTAGATCGATTCGTCTTTTACTGGACACCAGATCTTAGAGTATCACAAAGCAACTTAAGTACCAGAGCTTTGGTATATCGGGAATTACAATAAACGAATGTGACTTACAATATTCTCTCTAATACCTTTAATAGTGTATGTATGCATGTCGCGCTTTCAATATCTAAAGTCTAAGTGAGACTGGAATATTTCGAATCTATTCATCTAGCTATATCAAGTGAATCGGATCTAACTTAAGAGGCTGTCTTCAACAATCTGCGATATGTTCGATTATTGATAACTTCAGAATATGTTTATTTGTTGTTTATCAATCAGTAACTGATTGGTTTTAAAGTTATATCCGCTCTTGTGCGCTAATGACCTGAAGATTGATATTTGTACTGTTAATAACTTGCATGGTTGTTCAGATGATTGTGGCATACCATTTACCAATACCTCCTGGACCTAAGTTTTAGTAATGGTAAAATATCAATTCATGTCTATATTATTATACATAGGTAATCAAAACCTAAGCGAAAGAGAATGTCATCATAATAACATAAATGGGCAATGTCATCGTAGATATTTCGTTAACTAATTAACTGACATTCAGAAGAAGGCTCGTGAGGAGTAGCAATAAAACACATAATTTACTCGTAAAATTATAATACGGCTGCCAAATTCTAAAAATAGTCATAATTATGACATTAAAATTTACATCGTGGACTTATAATATTCATAAATCATTCGCTGCAGTAACCAATACCTATTCTTATAGCACCGTAAATCATAAAAATTTAGGGTTGGGACTGGCGAAACACGCAAACCTTTTTATTGGGGACGAAGCTTGCGCTTCGCAAATTCCTAATTGATCTAATGAAACCTAGTAAATGTCAGTTGATTCAAAAATTTGTTTATTCGAAATTATTGTTAATGAAAAGGTCAATTATCGTTTTTCAAGAATTCGCGCTTTGAAGTGTTGCTTAAATTAATTCTTCTTTGTGTTATTTATCTTCACTGATCTTCACCGGAGAAGACATTTATCTTGAATTGATGGATGAGGTATTTATTTATTTACCATCGCTTCTTCACATGAGTGTCTATACGTAACCGACTATTTGTTCATGCTTTTAAACTAATCGAGTATGAATAGTATTGATTAATCATAATACTGTTTCTTTTCTGTTCAGGACATAAGATAAATGAGAAAGATACAATATAAAAATATAGCATTTGATAGATTAAAAGAGTGATGACACATTGCAAACTAAACTACTGTTCACTTGAAATGCATAGCTTTTAACGTACCAATCTACAAAACTGAGAAAAGTTCTATTATTGCAAACTACTAGAAACATTTACAACTACTAGTTAATTACCACCCTGCCCAAAGTTTGGACTTAAACTTGGAAAATGTTATGTAAACATTGAACATAAATTTAAACAACAACGCAGGCAACTATGAACCTTATAGTTACAATGATCAGCAGATTTTATCATATACATAGTCAACCGAACCATCAGTCCGATAGGCTCTTGTCTCTCACCTATTCCGCTCTCACCTACTGCAGTCCACGGGGCGTGGTAGGGGTTCTAACCATATCCTAATCTTCAGACGCAACTCGAGAAGTGCAGTTCACAGGAACGTACTTCTTGGGGTTACGCGCCTATAAAGTACTAAAGTGGAATCTACGATAGTTCTCTCAAAATTCTAAGCCAAGTGATTTTCATAGCTAATTAGTTATATTGCCATAAAAGTGTTGAGTGAAATTAAGATAAGCTAAGAATCTTAAATAATTATCTCATGAAATAACCAAACCTAACTATATATTAAAACATAACACCGCTCTTAAAGAACTTTATTATAATATAGGGACTAAGACCTATAAACAATTCAAACCGTACCTCAACCGAAAGGACATGCGTATTTTAGTAATCGGGTATAATGTAAATTCATTAGCTCTTCTGCCAATAAACGACGTCATTGTTTTAAAGCATGCATATTTGGTGGAGGTCCCGGTCTACGTTAAAAAACTTTTTGAGCTGAGCATGTTTTGAGATTGGCTCAAAGCATGTTTTGAGATTGACTCAAAACATGCTCCATTTGGTGGACGCGCCGCCGCAAGTCTTTTAAGTTAGTTTACGCCCGACTACCCACCAAAACCTAATATAATTATTCATAATTTCAATATAACATAAATTCAAATCGCAAGGGCATCACGTATTAGGTTGTTCAATCATCGCATGCCAAAGGTCGCCAGTCTACGTCTATATGCAGGATTGATCCAAGATGTCGACAGTGCCGCCATCTCATAAAAGTGCTTGAAGGCTTGGATTGGATTTGGCTGGTACACATTCAAGAATACTGCAATGGAGCGTGGAAACTGTTATCTCGCTGAAGGTACAAGATGTTGCCCGGACCACATCACAGAGCTTCAGAGTTGCGTGTGCATCAGAATATTGACAAATACATGCGTTGTTTATGTTTACATTTGTATTTTTACATTTTCTCTTCATGCAATATAAGCTTGCCAATAGCTTCTCAGTTTTTCATCTAGTTAGTTCCAGGGCAAATAAAATATGGTGTTTTTTACCAAAGTTGAGTGGTGTCATGTGTTTCTTGCGACGTATCTGTTTCATTGAATATTGAGTGTTTTCCCAAAAGCTATGCATTTTATCTTTTGAGTAGTTTGACGTATTAAAGTCGACTGACTCTTTGGCTTAACTCTACATAATTAAATGTGACTAACAATAGGAGGTATAATAACAGAAAGCCTTTAAGTGTATACAGGGTAAAAAAAATATATCTTGTTTTGGAAGCAGGTCGGAAAGTTTCAAAAAAATTTTCTCGCATTGACACTTGATGATATTCTCTTATCTACACCGATTACGAATTAAATAAATATTAGTTTATAAGGTGACAGAATTCTAAAACTCATTAATGCTTTAAAAAAGCTTCTGTTTCTTACTTCATAAATTAGTACACATTCGAATTCTAATTTAATTTTATTGCACACTTTAAACTCAAGAACAAATCGACATAACTAAAACGCTAAAGCACAAAATAACGTGTTGACCCACCTCTTTTGGTTACAATATATTTGCAGCGCCAGTTTAGGTGGTTATGAAGCGGATTTTTTAAAAAGCTAATTTTACGAGTTGGTGTTATTTATATACATTTTTGGCATATATGAACTCATGCTTTTGTCAGCTTTTTCGAAAAAACAAAAGGTTTTTGGAAGAAATAAAATAAATTTTTCTATATATTTCGAAAGGAAATTGTCGTTGCTTGCTGTTGTCGTCCAGGATATCGGAGAGATCATTTTGGTCATATATTTTGTTTCTATGTAATCGAGGGAAGGGTAACAACACCCCAAATTTTCGTCTTTCCTAGATGCAATGCGCAGTGAACTATTATATACAGGAGTAAAAGTCACTATGGAAGAGAGATTTGCTTTTGCCACTTTGCTGGTACAGAAATGTCCATATAACTGCCTCTTAAAGGAAGGAATACTTGGAGCCTAATTATTAATTTTTATTATCCTGATGTTCATAATGTTAATGGCAAATTTAGGAGTTTTAAAGAAAAATTTCGATGCAGCAGTTTTTATATCAAAACGAAATCTCATTTTTAGATTCTGCCTAGCTTTTATTGTTATTAGTTGTTGTAATAAAACTATAAGTTGACCTTTACAAATTTTGTCTGAAACGTTTCTTTTTAGTTATGGAGGTTGGGGATTTAAAATAGATGTATCTGAACTGTATGCAGAGTTCTTACCGGTTTTGCAAACTACTACTCCATGGACATTGTTTAAGCGCTTTATATTGCACCGAAATTTGGAAATGGATTTTCTTATTGTCAAATTCCCTTTTTCAACAGTTTTATGAAGTTTTCAGACTTTTTATTAGAATGCCAGACTAAGTTATGACATTAGAATTTTATAAAAACATACGCAACAAGCAAATAGACAAAATCTAATTAATGTTGTTCCTATTGTTATTGATGTTAAACCAGTAAGAAATGTCTGATTTTTTCCCCCGGATACTTATACCTTGAACTTTTAAAAGCATATAAATAGGATTAAAATTGATTTGTATGCTAATCGATTACATCTTTGCAAATTGCCTATAAATAAATATAAATGAAGATGAAGTGAACAATAGTTTGCATTAATATTACAAGCAATTTATTTTTATTGACCATCTAAAACTTGCAAATATCGTCATTATACAACAAATAAATAAATCTCTGGATAAAGTTTAATACGGCCTGAAAGATTGCTTGTCAAATTTTGTCAACAATATATGTATGTCTCGAAGTTTTCTGAAAAATTTTTAATTATTATGTAACAGTTAGA
>MU189642.1:35037-50194 GCA_016904865.1 Pissodes strobi | reverse complement strand
GGTATGCTAAAGTCCCTTCTAGTAGAAAAAGCATATTATAGAGTGGCATATTTTTTAAATGACCATAACGGTCTAGTGTCTGAAACTTGTGTTTCTCCTGCTGTTGTTTGTATAACTCTTGTGTTTAATGTGTTTCTCGTCTTTGCTTGACCTTTGCTTTATTTACATATAACTATATTGGTTTTTTTTTTTATATTTTTTGTTTTTATTAATACCTACTACCTTAGTTTTATGGCAATATTGTGTTTTAGTTAGATATAGTCTGCTTTGTCTACAAAATGTAAATTTTATTTGACATTAAAAAGGAATAAATGCATAGGAATAAATTTCCTTTGTAATATGATCTACACAGAATTAGAATTTACAAGAAGTAGCCTTTTAGTTTTTTTCTCAATGATATGATTGTTGTTTTCATGTTACATATGTAGGTACACATACGAGGTAGGATATTCTATATTCGGTCATTTTATTTCCTTTACTATGTCCTATTGTGCCTAAAAGTGTTTTTCTTTTAAAATCGAATAAAATTTATTCCTGACTATATTCTATATTCTCACTAAAAAATCCTCCCGGGATTCAAAACTGATGTTGTGCACAACAAACTTTCAACTCTTTACTTTAGGTTCCGATTTTATTAGGAATGTCCCGATTTTTTATATGCAAGATCCCGATTTAAAAAATGTTGGAGTTGGCAACCCTAGTTCAACACGATATTACACAATATAATGGTGCTTTATATAGGCTATACAGTCACTGGATTATTAATATTGATGGGTAATCTTATGATTACTTAGCCACACTTCCAGTTCACACTGAATTTATCACTAGTCATATGTTTTCCGTATATTACGCGTACTTATTGCAATACGTTTTTCTTATTGAAATTAAACGTAAAGATTTTTAATTACATAAAGCCCGGCTCCGGTATTGGAGTCGTAGAGCGCCACCAGTTTTTCCCAACTAAACTGAAAAAGTTCCGCTGCTGTAGTACGGGGTTGCCAGGCACGGTTATCAAACAGATAAACTCAATCCCTAAGCTAATAAAGAAAACACAATCTAAAATTTAAGGAACAATCTATTTGCTACTAAGTTCTTTTTTTTAAACACAGTAACAATCCTACAGTAAAACTTTTGGCTATTTAAACGCAAAGGAATGCCAAATGATTATAGGAGTAATTAATAATAGTGGTACAATATGGTGATTGTACGGAGACCAATTCTGTTGTTAAAACTGGGTACTGTATGCCTTATACATAAACGCTCTAAATACTACAAGTCGAAGTGACTACTTTGATTTTACCTAAGCTTATTGTATATATGTATGCGTGCGCTAGTAGCTGTACCGATTATAAATGTAGCAATAATAGTAAATGGTGATAAATGGCCACACTAATTAAATAAATAAAAAGAAAAAAATTATTGAAAACTATCTTAAAGCTCGGCTGTCAATGCATGATTTATATTAAGAAAAGGAAAATTAAGAGCTGTTATATCAATCGGTCAGAAAAATAAATGAATAGTAAAACTTGGCTATTTTAAGGCACAATCTATAGAGCAAAATTAATTATAATTAATCAAAGAAAAAACAATAGGTGTAAATGCTTAGATACGATTCGTCACATTCAGTAGTGGAGGTAAGAAGTACCTCTGGGGAAGGCGCCGGGCACCTGTAGGTACTGCTATGGCACTGGCCCCAAGGGTAGAACTAGCAGAGGATTCGGTAATAAAAGTGGCTGTGGTGTAGCCTGGAGATAGGTTTGCCCCAGAGATAGGATTGGCCCGGATATAAGACAGACCCAGAGATAGGACCCTGTGATAACCCAATACGCATTAGACGAAGCCCCTTATTTTAATGAAAAAACTATAGCCCCTCTTGCATAAATATATTTTCTTTATAAAACAAATCCGCTCCCCAAAAATTATCAATGAACTTTCAATGACCATCGGCAAATAAAAGGAATACAGAAGGTACAAAGAACTTGAATATAAAAAAAAGAGATAGGCATGAATCACCCCTAAAAGAAAATATAAACTTCCCCATATGATCAGAACTAACATATGGAATGCAAAGCAAATGGTGAACAATGTACAAAAAAAAGGTTAACACAGGTAAGGCAATTAAATCGTTAATTTAGATAATAAACTGTCGCAATAATTACCTCGGTGTGTGTGAGGGTTGCTGGAGATTCGACGGTCTCGGTCTTGGTAAGATGAGCTCGACAGCCTCTGGAAATAACGGAAAAGGCCTTTAGCATCATGGCGTCCACGTGCTTCACAAGCAATAGAAAAAAATTAATTCCAGAGAAAATGCTTATCTAGTGCAGTAGTTAAATCCCGATAAATCGGTCGTGTCAAAACACAAACAGAAACCAACACAATATCCCCAAAGAAGGGTAGTATAAAATTACAATACCAAATGTTGAGTTGCTATGACTGCACCAAAGCAAATATTCTTTTCACCTCGAAGGGTATTTCTAAAAGAACTCTCTATTCGATTCAGTCAATTTGCCTTTCCACTATCACCAGATTAGAAAAAAAGAACGTCGAATCAAGCAGAAGTGATGAGCCAAAAAATGCCAAGGGATTCGATACGAGGAATAATTCTAAGATAATAAACGACTTAGTTCTCGTTTATTATGGTTGTAAAACAGTTAATGAGCTGAAATTAAATTGTTCAAGAAATACTAGAAAATGTTTCCAAACGGAAAAAATCTAAATCGACAGCAGCAATTGTGGACAATAGTCCATTCCTACTACCCAATGCTTCCAACAGTACCAACCGAATATTACTAGGATTGCAGAACGCCGCGTGGAAAGATAAATATAAATATCTGAACCCAGACAGAGCCAGAGGTCCCAAAATTTGTATCAAATTTTCTCAAAAGTTATGAAATACTTAAACCGAGAATAAAATGTGAATTTGACATATCTAATGAAGCTTAAAGCAGGTTTTATTAACACAATTCTTAAAAATATAGAACAGTTTTCTGTCTGTTCTACGGTAATGTAATATAAATTAAGCTAAATTATAGTAATAACATAATATCCTATTTTAGTGATTTGATCAAACCTAAGCGATCTGTGGTTCGCTTATCAACTAAAATAAATATAGTTACCAAGTGCCTCATGCTACATAAGAGAAAGGGATGAGCAAAATAGCTGCTGAAGGGCACAACAGTGTTATAAAAGCTAATACAAATATGCCGTTAACCTATATTTAGAATAAAATTAATTTACATTCCTAAACACGGCAACTTTAAGCTTATTGACAGCAAATCGAATCAATAAATTCAGAATTAATTAACCGAAGTGTTCAATAATTATTACTGCAAAATACAGCATTTTTTGCTAAATGCAGCATATTAAATGACATTTAAAAATATTTTACACTGGCCAAATCGGACTGTTACATTATAATCGACTTTCTTTACTTCACTTTTTTCTGTTTAATTACACTTCAACTTTAACCCTTTATTATTTTTATAAGATTTGGATCTTAAATGCCTGAACTATCACGAGATTAGCGACTCGGGAACTTTGGCAATATTAACTACAATTATATTTTTCTGCATAAAACTCGCTTATTTACTTTAAACTCGACAATAATATATATTAGTGAGTTGCTTATTTACTGTGAATACTCATAAATGGATCTCTTATGCTTCTACTAGTTATCAACGTACAAGACATTTTACAATATGTTACATTTATAAAAGTAAATGAACATCTTACAATTTCAGAGCAAATTCTCTCCTATTACAGTTAACTTATAAAATTTAAAACAAAATGTAAAGGGAACAACACTTCCAAATAACATCACATTATTCAATAAAAAGATTTTAGCCTAGATTTGAAAACAGCTACAGATGAACAATGAAAGAAGTCAATATTACCAGAACTGGCATTCGCAGACCTGATCATCCTTGTCAATGATTCATTCTGGCCGTAATTTGTATGGTGGAAGGGAATGAAAAATAAGTCTTTGTTGCGGCCACGCTTTTCGCCCGCTCTCAAGTTAACCAATTGAAGAACTGAGGAGCAATCAATGCTGCCACTCAGAATCTTATAAAGGAAGCACAAATCAGCACACATCCTCCGGACCTCCAAGGACTGCAATCCCAAGAATCCCCTAATATCATCGTAAGTATATTCCTCACGAAGAAGACCCAGTCTAAAACCGAGAACCCGAAGAAATTTGTTCTGTACTCTCTCAATTGCGTCAATATAAATCTTATAGTTAGGCGACCATATTACAGAACAATATTCCAGAACACACCTAACGAGAGAGCAGTACAGAATCTTAAGGGTATTAATAGGAAAATCTCTAGATGATCGGCATACAAAGCCAAGCTTTTTCAAGGCTCTTGAAACAATGTTTTGGACATCAAAAGAGAATGATAATTTGACGTCAAACTCTATACCCAGGTCACGAATACTGTTAGTACTGTTAATAGGTATGTCAGTTAACTCATACCGGAATTCAAGGGGATCCTGGAGCCTTGAGAAGGAAATCTGAAAACATTTACCGACATTTAACTCCATTTTGTTGATTCGACACCACTTCACAAAACATGTCAGGTCACTCTGCAACAAAAGGGTGTCCTCAGGAGACCGTATAGGTCGGTAGACCTTCAGGTCATCGGCAAACGATAGAAAATGGCTATTATTTATACAGTTGCCAATGTCGCTCACAAAGAGAATAAAGAGAATAGGACCGCAGTGGGAACCCTGTGGCACCCCTGAGGGAACCTGTATTCTATGAGAGATAGCTGAGCCATATTTGACAGCCTGGGTGCGACCCCTTAAAAAGCTAGCAAACCATGCAAGAGCCGGACCCGTCACACCGATAGAATTAAGCTTGGCTATGAGAAAGCTATGTTTGACCCTATCGAAGGCTTTTGAAAAGTCTGTATAGACAGAGTCAACCTGCAGTCCCCTCTCCATGCAATTAATTATAAAATGCTCATATATAATCAGATTCGTTGAAGTTGATTTCCCCTTCATAAATCCATGTTGTTCTGGATTAAGAAAATGCCTGCACTCCCAACTCAGTTTCTCTGTAACCAGTTGATCACAAAGTTTGGGAATCTCTGACTGGACACAAACAGCCCTATAGTCAGTGACACGCTCACGCGATCTCGATTTAAAAATTGGTTTGAGGTAAGTAAATTTCCAAGAATTTGGGAAAATGCCAGATGAGAATGAAAGGTTGAACAAAAATTGCAGAGGAATTGCCAAAGTAAATATGCATTTCTTCAGAAAAAATATGGGCAAACCATCAGGTCCGCAGGTTAGTTTTGAAGGCATAGAATTTACCCTCTCAATGATATCAGCGCAGGTGACCGCGAATGAGGCAACATTAATTGTATTTTTGAATTCATAGTAGGGTTGTTCGTCAGCTGCGTCAGACCCATAAACACTCGCAAAAAAGTCTGCAAAGAGGTCAACAAGCTCCTGGTCATTATGACTGACAGAATCGCCATAAGTGACGCTCGCCGGCAGACAATGAGATTTTCTCTGATCTTTAATGAAAGACCAGAATGATCTTGGACTGCGATTAATGTTACTCTGAATCTTATTAATATATGTCTCGTGACATGTTTTCCTCATATCCTTACATTGATCTCTAAGTTGACAGAATTCAAGGTAGTCAGACTGCTTGCCGAACGTTTTAAACCTTTTATGACTTCTTTTCTTTGCTATAATTAAACTACGTAGTTCGGCATTAAACCACTTGGGAAAGGAAGAGGTTTTAAACTTCTTCCTAGGCACATACAAATCAAGTCCCGCCTTGATCCTACTGTAAAACATTTCCACAGCACTGTCAATCCCCAACCCACACAAAATACCCCAATCAACCCCAGCCAGATAATCATTTAGTGAAATGTAGTCACCATTACGGAAATCAGAAAAATACTCAACATAGTCAGAGGTCCTGATGTGTGGGTCAAGAAAAACATCAATGTCAATCGCCGAATGATGTATGCTGTTGTGCAGAATCCCATCCGACGCGACATCAACCACAATGCCACCCAGATCTGAGAACACCAGATCCAACAGAATGCCCCTACTGTTATAAATATGGTTATATTGGAAGCAGTTATAAAAACTAAAGCAGTTGACCAACTCCAATGCTGGAGAGTTATCAGGACAATCAGCTGTTAGGCCATATTCATCGTTACCCCATTTTACATGTGGCAAATTAAAGTCTCCAGCTAAAATCAACTTACAATTGGGGTATTTCTTATAGATAAATTCAATAGTCCCTACAAAATCAGAAAACAGATCTGCACATGTCCCGGGGGGCAAGTAAACACACCCCAACACTAAAACATAGGTTTTACATTTCAATGCTACATACACCACTTCAACATTCACAACAGGAATATCCACTCGCTGTGCATGCAAATCCTTTCTCACGATGATCATAACACCGCCTCCTCTCTGCTTGCTGCTACCAGTCAACTCGGAAAACTTGAAAACCACTAGGACACAACTCCTCATAGTTAAATTGAGCAGTAAGCCACGTTTCTGAGACCATAACAGCATCATATGTGCAACTTGAGATCGCGCGATAAAGGTCTTAAACCTTAGTGCGCAATCCTCCAACATTGTTGTAATAAAAGCATAAATGATTATGATCTGGCTTTACGGCTTCGTCTCTCTTTACTTCCGGGCACACTCCAGTTGAGTCCCCGCGTGACGATAAAAATGTCGGTCCTTATCTGTTGAACTGTTTCCAGCTGCCGCATAGAATTTACGTAACACAACACCCGCAGGCCAGAGTGCGGGAGACATAATTGTCCCACGATAACGAGGCTCCACTTCGATTCTAAAAGACCGATTTCGACCTTTTACTGGCAATCCTTCAACAATCACCTCCTCCATAGGACGACATCTTTTTAATATATGCTGCCTAATAAATTCAGGGGTTGTGCCCTCCTTAACTTTACCCAGATAAATACTAGCTTTATATGAGTCAACAGATACACTGGATTCCGAAAGACCGCCCACCGCAGCAAAATCTGCCTCTTCCAAAAATTTACCAGCGCCCAAAATAACATTATGTCGGTTTCGTCGTTTTGTTTTGACTTTGGAAAAATGTTGGGTTATGTCACCTTCATGTTCTTCGTTTGTTTCTGCTGTGGCCACAGTATTGGAAACAAGTTTTGATGCAAACTTTTTGGGCTGATTATGTTCAGCGATCACACTCTCGACTATTGCCCGCTCGACTGGCTGCGGAGATCGTCGATCAAAACTCCACTCCACTGTTGTCGGAATCTCAGCAAGCGGGTCTATGGAATTTGTGGAATTTGGCGCCAACATTTTATGAAGGTTAATGAATGACGAGGTTAAATTTTTAATACTTCTCTGAATTAGACTCATCTGTGCAACTAATTCGTCCCGCGATCGTTCCAACATCTGAACTACACTGCCCAAATCATCAAGAGCTGTAAAGCTCTTCATGGAAAAATCCGTTGACGTCGAAACATCGATCCCATCTTTGCACAATCGCGAACACGCTGGACACAATAATTCGTTGTATCCAACGACTTTCAGCCCTTTGGCTCTCACTGCACACGCACCATGGTAATACGCACCACATTTTATACACTTTATTTCAGCTTGAAGAGCTCTGGAACACCCTTTACAAACGTTCTTTACAGGGAGCTTTGGCGAAGATGTTGTTGTGGCCGCCATCTTGCAATCTAATATACTATTAACTTTTGCTTCATTGTATTAGTAATGGGAAAGGTCGTTTCCTGGGTGCGATTTTTAAGGAACTAAATAATCGAGACAGAAATGAAAACTGCCCTCCGAGGTTTGTGTGCTATTTTATTTACAACCACACCATAACAGTACTAACCACCTAACCCAAACAGCACCTACCTAATCCAAACTAACAGTACAAGAATGACATTGAAAACATTTTTAAGCAAGGTTCGTAAGCGTGTATGTTTTTACTTAAATCATCATTAAGTTCTTTGTAGCATAAAATTGTGTACTAAAAACTTGCTTTTTTGACGAAGTGTTGCACGTAACTACTTTCGTTATACTCAATCACACGTAGCCATTGTAGTAAAACCAAATTGCATCCTTGCTGCTTCTATAACTGATCATTTATAATGCCTAAGCAAACATAATTTTCATTAAAGGCACGATAATATTTGTGGCGAAAATTATGTGTCCCTATAAGCTTACCAAGCGTTAGTCTATTTTACTCAAACGCCCCATTACATATTAATTGTCTATCCCCTTAATTATATTAAGTCACGCTAATTTGCTGTGATAGGTAGCAATTTACGATGGCAAATGGATGGTGGAAATGGGGTAGTAAACGTAGTAAGTGACGAAAATTGGAATACGTGTTCAGTAATAACTAGTTAAGTGAATTGCCTTCAGCCTAGTGTATAGTCAATATGTTTTGATAGTGGTAATTTAAATTGACTTTAAAGTTGAAATTTTGTCAAAATTGATCAAAAATTTATGAAATATTTATTGTACATTCCCACCCTTCAACTGTAATACTGGTATGACATTAGAAGACCGAATTTAAATTTGCAATGCACGTAGGCAATTTTAATGTTCATGCATTAAGCTGCTTCACCTTTCTGTTCTAAGCTTCCTTGAACCACAGAGTCTTCTTCTTTTTCTTATCATGCCTTCTCCTTCCGAAGGTTCGTGATCCAAATGGCAATTGTGGTTCGGAAAATTTCCGTTAGACCATCTTCTCAAATCTTTTAGTTATGAGATCTGGCGCCTTTTCACTGATCTCTTTCCCTATACTTTGCCGTTTATTATGAGTCGGGGAACTCGTATATTTCACCTTTCATCCCCAGATGACCCAGATACTGTATTTTCCTTTCTTTGCTGATATTCAATAATTTTTTTTGTTGGTGCATGCATGCAGCATTCATCTGTATATGTGTATTCCAAAGGTTTCTATTACTTTTTCTGTCTGACACAACTATATAAAGCAAGACAGGGAAGACATAACACCCAATCATCTGAAATCTAAGCTCCAGAGTGAGGTCTGATCCTGTAAAAACTGTTTTCTTATCCATGAAGGTGTTCCTTGCCTATGTAATCCTAGAGAGTGTTTCCTTTTTCGGAGCAAAGTGACTGTTGATGTTAGCTCCTAGATATTTTATTCATGTGTCTTGCTCAGGTGTTTGTCTTTAACATGTCTGTGCATTTATCAGTATCAGTACTTTGGTTTTGGAGACATTAAGCTATAAACAAGAAATTTACCTACAGTGAATGCCACGATCCAGTTTATTTTGTAGTTCTAGTACAATTGCTATTATAACGGTGTCGTCAGCATTTCTCATGTTGTTTGTTATAGTTTAGGCTTAGGACTTAAATATAGCTTTCGAGTATAGGTTAGATAAGACACAACCCAGTCGAACTCCCTTTTTGATCGATATATCTTCTGATGCTGCTTGCTCTACCTTCACAGCTGCCATTTGATATCAATAAAAGACATTTAGAGAGACGAGAGCTTCATTCCAAACTAGTGTTTGCATTTTCAATAATCCGGATGATTTTAACGATAATAAAACATATCATTCGATAGTTATCGCATTGTGAGGAGTTAGATTTTTTTTGGTAGTGTTGTAAATGTTGATCTTAACGACTAATGGTATCTTGCCTGAGTTATAAATTCTGTTATTTTTCATTAATTTAAGTATTTCCGCGTACATTTCACCAGGGTCGATAGCTCTTCTCTTTTTCTATGCCCTTATTGCACGAACAACTTCCTCTCTGGTTTTATCTGGAGCTCTTTCATTTATTTTGTGGTGGTGGTGAGTGAGGTGGTAAGTGAGGTCTGGCATCATCAAAAACTGTTGTTTTAACATATTGCTGCGGCTAGTTCCAAAGTGATTTTGAAAATAAAACAAAAACCTTTAGCATTATATGAATATTTTAATATGTTAATTTACTTGAAGTTAAAGTTCGTAACTAAACAAATATAAACATTTAAAGCATTAAATTCTATCGGTGCTAGAATACAGACAATTTCTGTCGGTGCTAGGTATCGACATCACCCAATATCAGAAAAACAATACTTAAAAAGACTAAAGAACTGGATAAACAATTATATTCCTAACAAAGTATACGGATATAAATACAACCATGTAGCTAGACACAGTTAAATGGTTGTTAAAGTTCCTACGAAACCACTCAGTGAGAGCTTGATTAACTGGGATAACGCTGAGATGAAACACAGTAATATACAAGTAATAATAAAATGATAAATATAACCTTAATGTACACAATAAGCTACTATGTACAATATATTCACCAATTGATGAGCAACGTTCAACCGTTAAGCAGTTTATCTTCAAACACAGGGGAAAGTCACTTTAAAACACAAATTAATTCTCTTCTTAGCTTCTATATACAATGTACTTCAACTTCTTGCAATTATGAAGGACTCAAGTTGGAGTGAATTTAAAATATGCAGTAATATGCATAAATAACTTCTGTTAGTAGCGCAATGGCGTCAAGAGTTTATTTTACCTTGCAGAGTAATTTGCACTGGAAAACATCACACTATATGAGTAAGTAAGAAAAAACCTCAATTTAAGGAGAGAGCATGACAGGAATGCTTTTGTAGAAATGCGGTTTTAATACACGCAACCAAATGGATTATAAAACACGCAATGCTGGAACGCCTAGGTAGGCTACACTCCGAAAAATGGAAATAGCACTTATGGGAAACTTTATATTATAATAAAGCAGAGAGAAAATTGGGCGAGTGCCAAAAACGTCGTTTACTATTTTGCTTTCGAGAGAGTGACTGTGAAATAATGAGTTTACTTACATGGCCGAGTGCCACAGGAATGCTTACTATACCGACTTACTTGTGAGGGAATTAGGGAAACAACTTCCATGGCCGAGTGCCATGGGGAGCGCGGACTATCGCGACTTACTTGGGAGAGAGTCGGGGAACAAGTCTATTTAAGAAGGTGAGGAGGTGAGGACCCGTTCTTTCTCCCTTGGCGCGTGAACTTACCCGCGCTCCTGAAATATCCCTTCCGTAGAGGGCAGATATTGTAAATAATATTTACAATATCATCCCTCTACGGAAGGGATATTTCAGATATAGATAGATATAGATAGATATAGATAGAGATATCCCAGAGATGGAGGGCGTTGAAGGACTATTGACGGAGCGGATGATGCTTTTCCTGTTTGCGAACTCACCGATCACACTCGATATATACCGTCAGGACCGGAAAGATCATCCACCTCTAAAACCCCGGGAACGGCTGAAGAGCACACGGAGCCGACAACAGGAACGGGGAGATCGGCCGATGAAGCCAAAGGAGGACGCGTTGATCGTCCGTTTAGGAAATAGGAGCTATGCTGACCTGCTCAAGACTGTTAAAGCCGCGGTTAATCCGAGTGAGATCGGGGTGGAAATCTCAGGGATTAATAAAACGAAAAACAATGAACTTCTACTGACGGTTCAAAACGGAGCTGATAAGACCTCCATCCTAAGAAGGGAGATACTGGATAAATTCCCAGATGCCAGTGCGTCTATACTGACGCGCAGGAAGGTCATTCATATCAAGGGCATGGACGAAGTGACAATAGAGGACGAGATCAGGGAGACGATTTCTAAATCCGCTGGCATTAAGCCTGATTGTTTTCATGTCACGGCATTACCCCCAGCATACGGGAGCACTCAGAACGTCACGGTTAAGTTAGCAGAGGCAGCTGCAGATCTACTCATACGTAACAAAACAATAAAAATTGGCTGGGCTAGCTGCAGGATCCAGGAGCGAAAGATGAAAAAACGTTGCACTAGATGCTGGGAGTGCGGGCACCAAAAGCCCAATTGCGAGGGTCCGGACAGAGGACAACTATGCCTAAAATGCGGACAAGAAGGACATAGATTGGCCCAGTGCCAGAACAAACATTGCTGTGTGTTCTGTATGGAAGAGGGACACCAGTCGGATAGGAGGAAATGCAGGGGCAGGTCACCAGTCTCCCAATCTCAAGATGAAGATAAAAATTCTCCAGATTAACACAAATAGGAGTCGACCGGCACACGACATGGCATTGGCAACGGCAATGAGAATTGGAGCACACGTTCTGTTGGTGAGCGAACCAACCCGTAAGGCTGTCACGGGAAGAAAGGACTGGCTAAGCGACCGGGCGACGGATACATCCATTAAGATCTTGGATACTAGCATTGCAGTGAAGAAGCAGGGCCATGGACCTGGCTGCATATACGTGGAGACCGCACCGTTCAGTGTGTTCGGATGTTACTCGTCGGGGAATGCACAAATGGAGGATCTGGAGGCAACTCTTGCTGAAATAGGTAATCATATTCGGGCCGGTAATGGTAGGGCGATAGTTGCTGGAGATTTCAATGCAAAGTCCCCGCAGTGGGGCATGCCCTTCACGGATAGGAGGGGCGTAATTATGACAGAGTGGATTGCCTCCAACGATTTGGTAGTCGCTAACCAAGGACAGAAACCAACTTTCGTCAGTCAATACTCGATCTAACGATTTCCACAGCGGACTTAAGCCAATACATTGGAGGCTGGGAGGTGCTAGAAGACGAGTCCCTAAGTGACCACAGTTACCTCGTATTTGAAGTCGAAGATGCGGAGCTTCCCCGACTTGTGGCGAAAGATCCGATGGATTGTGGATGGAACGTCAGAAAGCTAGACCGCGACAGTCTTCGTTGTGCTGCTCAACGGATTCCCACTGGCCCAGTGGCACCGACTGCAGCGGGATTTTCCGCCAAACTGGATGAATTATGTGATGGATCAATGCCAAGAAGACGGAGAGGAACAGCACACCGGCCGGTATACTGGTGGAGTGACGAGATATCGGAACTTCGAAGGGCATGTATTCACGATAGAAGAAAATACACAAGGAGCCCCAGAGGTGAACAACCGGATGTGAACCAAGATCTATGGAATATATATCGAAGCAGCAAGAAACGACTCAGAGACGCCATAAAGAAAGCAAAAAGAGACCACTGGAAGGAAATATGCAGAGATGTGGACAATGACATTTGGGGCGATGGCTACAAGATTATGATGGGGAGACTTTCTGGCTATCCCCCCAGGGTCAATCTCACCATCCAGGCCATGCAGGAAGTTGCCAACTATTTATTTCCAACTCACGTGCCCGTGACTTTCCATTGTGAAGATGATCCCGGATTCTTGGATTTCACGCTGGATGAGCTCAGGGCGGCTAGTGACAGGTTGAAAAACAACAAAGCTCCCGGTCCCGGCAAGGTCCCCCCTGAGGTAATTAAACTCCTAACAGAGAGTAACCCAAAGTATGTGCTAGCTGTGTACAATGCGCTGGGGAGGAGGGCGGACTTTCCAGCCCGATGGAAGGAGGCCTTCTGAGGAAGGGTGATAGACCAATCGACAGTCCTGCTTCTTTTAGACCAATATGTTTGCTGAACGTGGAAAGTAAGCTCTATGAACATCTGTTGCTGGCTAGACTGCAGGTGGAACTTACACGAACTGGAGGCCTGTCGGATAAACAGTTTGGCTTCAGAAAGGGGAGGCAAACTGTAGACGCAATAAACAGAGTTCTCGAAATTGCCGGGAGTGCGGAGGCTTTTACACCGGGTCATCGCAGGCTATGCGCAATGATCACAATTGACGTAAAGAACGCGTTCAATAGCGCTTCCTGGCAGCTAATCCTGGACAAGCTGAGAGGAAGGCGTGTTGAGGAAAGTCTGATTAGCATAATAGCTTCGTATCTGTCCGACAGAAAAATACTCCTTCAGAGCTCCTCGGAGAGAAAGACTCTCATGGTTAATAGTGGTGTTCCGCAGGGGTCTGTTCTGGGACCGACTCTTTGGAACGGTTTATATGATGATCTGCTAGAAACGGACATGCCCAACGGGGTTGAATTGGTTGGTTTTGCGGATGATGTTGCTGTCGTCGTTGTGGCTATCGGTGAGGAGACGCTAATGAGTACTGCTGATGCGAGCCTGGCACGGATCTCGAACTGGATGACAAGAAACAAACTGGCTCTAGCCCCGGAGAAGACAGAAGCGGTTCTTCTGACCAAGAAGCGAAAAATAAGACCTATAGTTTTCACGGTGGGGGGCGTAGCTGTCCACCCGAGCAAAGCAGTAAAGTATCTAGGGATGTGGCTGGATACCAAGCTGACTTTTGCTGAGCACGTTGGGAGAGTCATTGTAAAGGCCGAAAAAACAGTGACGGCGCTCTCCTGTCTGATGCCGAACATGGGAGGCCCCAGGTCATCTAAACGTCGGCTGTACGCGAGTGTGGTCCATTCACAGATACTCGGCAACAAAATCTAAAAGGCTTATGAGCAAGTTGAAGAGCCTCCAGAGAAAATTGGCCATTAGAGTGGCCAGTGCGTACAGAACAATATCGACCGAGGGGGTGGGTATCATTGCTGGAATCCCCCCAATTGACCTGTTGATCGTGGAAAGGCGGGAACGGTATAAAGGGACTAGCAAAGACGAAGCTAGGGAGCATCTGATGAGTAAATGGCAGGACTTTTGGACAAACAGCACGAAAGGACGATGGACCCACATCCTTATGCCCAACATCGATCGTTGGATAAACCGCCAGCACGGGGAAGTGAATTACTTCATTACGCAGGCTTTGTCTGGACATGGCTGCTTCGGTGCATACCTATGTCAGGGGGGGCGCCGGGCTTCCAGCGAATGTACTTACTGTGGAGACGATGAAGATGATGCGCACCATACTTTGTTCAGGTGCCCTAGATGGGAGCAAGTGCGGGCAGTTTTTTTAAACAACACCGGTGAACGTTTCGAGCGTCCCACTATGATTGACTGCTTGCTTCGGAATGAAGAGACTTGGAATTTCACCCAGGATGCTATTAGGACCATCCTTGAAACGAAGGCAAGGGACCAAAGAGCTGACGTGCAGAACCTGTGATGATTGCTGAACTGGCACGCTATAACGAAGTAATGCGGAAGCGGTTTCCATTGTAGCGGTGCTGGAACACTAACCCGACACACCCCGGGCACATAAGATCGCCATGAGCCAAGCCCGGAAGTCTGATAATGAGCAGATTCCTAATCCCCTATATAAAAAAAAAAAAAAAAAAAAAAAAGATAGATATAGATAGATAGATATAGATAGATATAGATAGATATAGATAGATATAGATA
>MU189642.1:15915-30606 GCA_016904865.1 Pissodes strobi | reverse complement strand
GATAATGAGCAGATTCCTAATCCCCTCAAAAAAAAAAAAAAAGATATAGATAGACCGAAGCTGTTAGACCGAAGCTGTTCTTCTGACTAAGAAAAGAAAAATAAGGCCAATAAGCTTTGACGTACTCGGGACTTCGATCGAAGTTGGCAAGGCTGTGAAATATCTTGGGGTTTGGCTGGATACGAAACTAAGCTTCGCAGAGCACATTAGCAAAACCATCGTAAAGGTTGACAAGACAGTTACAGCATTGGCGAGTTTAATGCCAAATATTGGAAGACCAAGGGCTTCAAAAAGAAGGTTACTGTCTAGTGTAGTCCATTCTCAGATGCTATATGGCTCACCAGCCTGGTATAATGCAACGCAGAACAAGAAGTTGATGCAAAAGCTTCTTAGCACGCAAAGCAAAATAGCCCTACGTATTTGCAGTGCGTACCGAACGGTATCGGCCGAAGGAGTGTGTGTCATTGCGGGCTTACCTCCCATTGACCTTATGATCAGGGAAAGGCATGAACGATATACAGGTGTTACAAAAGAGGAGGCAAAAGAATATCTAATGCATGGATGGCAAACTAGGTGGGAAAATGGAGTCTATGCACGGTGGACGCACAGACTAATACCGGTTATACGGGACTGGATGGAACGACCCTACGGGGAGGTCGACTATTTTATTACTCAGGCTCTTTCGGGACATGGTTGCTTTCGAAAGTTCCTATATGACCGTAATAGAGCCGAAACCCCAATTTGTTCCTATTGTAAGCAGGAAGACGATGCGGAACATACCCTGTTTGTGTGTTCAAGATGGAACGAGGTAAGAACTGCTTTCTCTCATGTAACAGGAGAGCCATTCGACCGAGAGAAAATGATGAGAAGTCTGTTGGGTGGAGAGGAGATTTGGAACTGTGCTTATACAGCAATACGAACAATAATTCAAACCAAAGAACTCGAAAGTAGGGGATGACCTTACAAATCTTGACTGTGATATTTGCTTTATTTTTATATATACCTGCCTGTTTGTGATTGTCGATACCTACGTCATCTGTGATATCGTGGTACCTACACCACCTGTGATATTTACACGACTAATGCATCTGTGATGGATCATTACTATATCTGTGATATTTCCAATAAGAATATACTGTGATATTTTACGGCACCACTGGGTCTGTTTGTGCTTGTTGCCTGTCGAAAGTAAAATGGTTTTCAAGACAATCCCCGCACTGAAGTAATGCGAGAGCGGTTCCAGTGCGAAGGATGAAGAGCAGGGGGAAGGGTTTTAGGACAAAGAGGCAGTCACTGCCTGGTCAACTGGACGACTTTCAACATCGACCAGGTGTCTGGATAGAGATTTCCTAATCCCCTAAAAAAAAAGATATAGATAGATATAGATAGATATAGATAGATATAGATATATATAGATAGATATAGATAGATATAGATAGATATAGATAGATATAGATAGATATAGATAGATATAGATAGATAGAGATATTATAGAAAAGTTATACAAAAACTTAACATCATCGGTTGTCTAAATTAAAATTATGAATTTTAACACAAACCTGGTCGAAATCGGCTGACTAGTTTTTATAAAATTCCATCATTATAGATCGGAATTTTAGGGACACTAAATTGACTGTTTCCGGTAGTCGCTGTAGGAACCACTGTGATTGGTCGGATGCGTTTCTGCTTGTAGCTGTCAGCTTGTGTTTTGAAATAAGTGGATTGTATAGTTCGAAGCAGTTCAGTTTCTAGTTAAACTGATGATGAATAAACTTTGTGCCAAGAGATGGCGCTAAGAGTGTCGCGAGTTGTTAAAGGGCATTGTTTGGAATGCGATACACAGTGGCGTGGAATATTAATATAATACGAAATAAATTGCTACATTTGAAAACATGTTCAAATGGTTTTTGAACACAACTCACTATCCCCTTAATGGCGTGGAAAATCTTCATCGAAGTAATACACCAGATGATCTAATTATTGCAAATATCCTAAAAACCAGTTGGGGTATAAAAACATTTTACCAAACAAATGAGATTGGGTAGCTGGCGCTCTCTAGATAGTCATTTTTAAAATGTTAATAGAGACATAACTGCCAATTTGGAACCTAATAAGTTTATTGGCCTTTACTTGGCTCAAATAGGGGTGAACTATTCCAATTGCATTGTGTTCCATTAGTTATGGAACAACCTGTATATTACAAACAATTTTATCTTATCCCCCTTTGTAACTCTGATGGCTATTATTTGTGAACCTATTAAATAAAAAGACGGTGGACCACGTATATTTGAAAAATTATCTCTAACATCCAGGGGTTGACGATATTATAGCGCCACCATGCCAGGACCTGTAATTTAGATTTATCAAAAAATGGCAGGCAATAAAATACTTGGAGGAGAGCAAAGGCGCAAGAATTCCATAGAACTTTAATCCTAAGCACTTTTCAGATTTATCGTCATAAAATTCGTTATGTTATCCTACCCCGAATATACTCGTACGCTAAAATATTGCCAATCTTGTTATAGTGTAATGACAACTTTAGAGTTTAACGTCCCATGCAGTTCATCTTAAATATCAATTAATATGAAGGCCTCATTTTTACTTTAAAACGTTTTATTTCCCATTTCCATTTCATTATAAAAGCCCTGGCATCGTGCCAAAATCTAATATTCTCCAGGATGTTATTTTTATCACAATCAAAATTTATATTCCTTGTTTATTGCGCCTGTTTTGCATCAAACAAATCTAATTTTCCTCTACAATATGAGACAATTTGTAAACTTATTTACACAGTAAAGTCCAACAAACATTAGTTTTCAGTATAACGTAACAAGCAACCACAATGAAGGCGACTAATATTGATGAATGCGAAGCATCCATAGTCGAATGGATGGTGATTAGGAATGAAACTTTGCAAAGTTGGGATTATATTCCGGCTTGAAAATAGAGGAGCGCACCGGAAAGCCGTTCCGGTTCGCTTTTAACAAATAGGATCCACTGATTCCTACAAAACTCCGGTATACCCAAACCAGAAATGGTCACGAGTGTTAGAAGTAGATCGATAAAGCAAATAATCCTAGTGCAGTGAAGAGACTGACTCTATACTTAGACTCGATAGGTACAGGTCAGGTTATACGAAGATTATAAATAAGAGAAAATTCGTATCATATTGGTAGTCCTGTCCCGTCAACGCTTTATAGAGTGTCGATATGCAATCCAAACTTATTATTGGCTAGTCTAAAATTCCCAACCTTTAGCAAGAGCAGGATCAGGAATAATCATAATTGTACCAGAAAAGCCACTAATACCGGATGGAATTATCGAGATCGAGACAGTCCAAGGAGTTTATGAAATTACCATCCAATAACAGAGCTTATAAACAGCTAAATCCTAGTCAGAAAATCTCGGGAAAGCAGCCGTACATAACCCGAACTTACAAGTCATACTAATCTATTTAGAATATCTTTTCGGGAGAGGATAAAGAGATTCTCTTATGCATACTATGAGTAGAGAAAAAGAGTCGATTTAAAAATCGCCTGTTTCAGTGGCACGCCACCTGTTTTTTTACTAAACCAATAAAAGGTTTTTCACTATTCAGACTTCTTGGGTACATGATACACCATCGCATCATCAGATATACTTTTGACTTCACCATGGATACAAAACTACCCAATTAGATATTGATCCTTCCACTTTCCTCTGAGCCACTTTTCCACTTCCACTTTTGTAAATCTGATAAGAAAAGACGTTTTAGACATAACCCTAGCTAGTTCCTTCAGAACACCTATGATATCTACACAAAATACACATCAGGTTTGATGATGGGGTGAACTACTCGATTGAAACCCTAGAAGATTTGCAAACAGCTTCCAACAGCCTACATAGCCTAATAACTACGTCTACGGCACTTGCTCTACTACACGTAAAATCAGGTACAGGGATGCGCTCTGGTGAAACAGGGATCTCAGGAAACTCAAAACTCGATGAAGATATACTAATTTATTTAGTAAAATGTATATTTTAAAAACGGTGACAAGTAAAAGCTATTTGTTATGACAAACTCAGCCTTAAAAACTAACAATGTATTTTTGTAAATGCTGGTTAACACACCTTGCTAGGTAAAAATTAAGGGTACTTCAATACTTTCCCTTGTTAATTAGATTTACAAAAGTCCTAAATGGCCCCTTAAAATTTGTAGACGAATCTTCGCTAAAGGTTTCGTTAGAAGATCTGCCAACTGTTGCTCTGTAGGAATTTGCTTCACAGCTATAGAACCTTCTAATACTTTTCTCGTACAAAAATGTGTCTTATATTAATATGCTTGGTCCTACGGTGCAACTTTGGATTATGAGCCAACTTAACTGCCGCTGAGTTGTCCACTTGCAGAATGGGAACGTCTCTAAGTTGCCAAATTTCTTGGAACAATCTCTTCAACCAAATCAATTCTTTTGTAGCTTCACTGGCTGCAATTAATTCTGCTTCTGTAGTTGAAGTTGCCACTATGTCTTGACGTTGACTTAGCCATGATATTGCTCCATGAAAAAACGTAAATACTACTCCTGAAGTTGATCTCCCAGTATCCGAACAACCTCCAAAATCTGCATCACTGTAGCCTTCGATCTTGGGATCTTTTGCTGATCTATACAAGATACCTAAATCCTTTGTACCAGCAAGGTATCGTAAAACTCTTTTTGCACAAATGACATGTTCTTGGTTAGGATTTTCTAAAAATTTTGACAAATAACCCACACTATAGGCTATATCTGGTCTGGTCCCAACCATTAGGTACATTAGAGCTCCTATGACTTGTCTGTAAGGAAAATCTACCGGTGTTGAATTTTCACTCTGTATGGGGCTCTCAGGTGGTTTAAGCATCGGAGTTGATACAGGTCTACATTGGGAAAAACCAAACTTTCCTAGTACTTTTTCTGTATAGCTTCTTTGGTTTATTCTTATGCCTTCTTCTGACTTCTCAAGCTCCAAGCTTAAATAATAACTTGCTTCTTTAGACGTTATCTTGAATTCTTTTCCTAAATCTGCCAAAAGAGTGTCTCATTCTACTCTAGAAGAAGCCACAATCAACCCATCGTCCACGTACAAAGTAAGGAACATCTTTTCTCCATTACTTTTTCTTATGTACAAACATGGATCGGCTTCACTTACTTTAAAATTTAGTTTTAAAAGGAAATCATTGAATCTCTTATTCCAACATCTAGGTGCTTGTTTTAGGCCATATAAGCTACGCTTTAACTTATAAACCTTTTTGGAATCATCATGATAACCTTCTGGCTGATCCATATATATAGTCTCTTCTAAATTACCATATAAAAATGCTGTCACAACGTCAAACTGTCGTAAGTACAGGGTTATTCATTTTAAAGTAAAAATGGTCTTTTTTTTTAATTTCCCTGTATTTTTGTGAAAAACGAAAATAGCCATTTGAGGTATTTTTTTCCGTAGAATTCAAAAATCTCACCAAAAAAACATTTGAATTAAAAACAAAAGACTTACAGCGTGGTTGACATGTTTTTAAAATGGAATACCCTATATATTTTTATATCAATGGATAGAGCTCTTTACAAGGAATTCACTGCTATAGGGGTTGCTGGGTTTATTTCCAGCGGTTTTCTTACAATTAATTAAAAACAGTCCCGTAAGAAAATAATTTTTAAAGGATAGTTTTACCTGAAAAAGCTAGATAGGTATCATAGCTGTTTATTTGTCAAAGTCAAACATTTTACTTTTGCATGTATTATATTTGCAAAGTTTTAAAATGAGGTTTTCATCAGATGAGCGGCTTCAAATTATAACTTTATTTTACAAAAGTGGAGAAAATGCCAGCGAAACTCGACGAAGATACATTGCAAATTTCCACCGAAATATATCGGTGAAAACAATTTTAAATCTTAAAACCTTATTTGAAGAAAGAAAATCGTTACATATTAGAAAAAGGACTAAAGTAAGGAAAAGGAACCGGGATCGAGCTATTCTAAATTATTTTACCCGGAATCCCATGAATTCGATTCCTGATGCAGTCCGAGACTTACGGTATGGTCCTGCAAGAAGAAGAGTAACCTTTGCGACTATTCAGAGAACATTGAAATATTTTAAATATGCCCCATATCGCATCCTTCCAGTGCAGCATTTAACACTTGAACAAAAGCAACTGCGCTTCCAATTTGTTTCTCAAATTTTAATCCGAGAACAAGATAATGATCCTGCACTATTTCAAAGAATTCTTTGGACGGATGAAGCCACATTTACTACATCGGGCATGTTTAACCGACACAATGCGCATTATTGGGCAGCAGAAAATCCCAGGAAATTTCAAGCTATTAAATACCAAGGAAGGTCTTCTCTTAATGTCTGGTGTGGTATATTTAACAACAGAATTGTCAGGCCAATATTCTACGAAGGATCCTTAACTGGCGGAAGATATCTCCATCTTCTTGAAAACGATATTGAGAACATTTTAGAAGAATTGCCACTCGAAACTTATCGCAATATAATTTGGCAACAAGATGGGGCGCCGCCTCATGCTGCTCGCCAAGTTTTGCAATTTCTTAACCAACGTTACAATGAGTGGATCGGACGTTATGGAACTATTAGATGGCCACCTAATAGCCCCGATATTACAATTTTGGACACCTTTCTATGGGGCCACTTGAAGAATGTTGTTTACGAAAACAGGAATGCAAACACGGAAGAAATTAGAAGAAAAATTGTAAATGAAATCGATCGTCTTAACCAAGAACCCCAAATAATATTGACGAGTTTAGAAAGGTTAAGGAGGGGATACCGATCATGTTTCGAAAATAATGGAGGCCATATAGAACATTTAAATTATTAACATTATTTTTATCGTTGTCAAATAGTTAGTATGTGTTATTACTATTACGTTTTACTTTGGATTTTATGTTAATAATTAATAATTAAGGTTTTAAGATGTTGTTTTTTGATGTTTGACTTTGACAAATAAACACCTATGATACCTATCTAGCTTTTTCAGGTAAAACTATCCTTTAAAAATGATGTTCTTGCGGAACTGTTTTTAATTAATTGTAATAAAACCGCTGGAAATAAACCCAGCAACCTCTATATCAGTGAATTCCTTGTAAAGAGCTCTATCCACTAGTATAAAAATATATAGGGTATTCCATTTAAAAAACATGACAACCACGCTGTAAGTCTTTTGTTTTTAATTCAAATGTTTTTTTGGTGAGATTTTTGAATTCTACGGAAAAAAATACCTCAAATGGCTATTTTCGTTTTTTACAAAAATACAGGGAAGTTAAAAAAAAGACCATTTTTACTTTAAAATGAATAACCCTGTACATCTTCTCACTAGCTGCAACACTCAAAACGGATCTTATTGTGGATAACTTGGCTACTGGACTAAATGTTTGATTGAAATCTATGCCTTGGCGCTGAACAAAGCCTTTTATTACTAGTCTGGCTTTAAACTTATCTATGCTTCCATCTGGATTTATCTTTACTCGGTAAGCCCACTTACAGGGAAGAGCTTTAAATCCATTTGGCAAATCTGTGTGCTCCCAAGTCTCATTTGCTATCAATGGACTCATTTCTCTGTCCATAGCTTTCTTCCATCCATTTCTTTCCCTGGTTTTAAGCGCTTCTTTATATGTTTCAGAAGTCTCAATCGTGCATACTAACTCTTCAGCTAGGTGAATGTATTCTTCAAAACGATCAGGGCATTTAAAATTTGACGATTTCTTAAATTGTATAAAGAACTTTCTTCCTCACCTTCACTTTCTTCCACATCTTCTATCTCAGTTTCCAAATTTCTATCTTGTAAACGATCCTCTTCTTGCTGTTCTGGTAACTCTTCTACAATCTGTGATCTAGTTTCATCCGTATTTCTGTCTTGCGATCTCATGGGAAGTTCGATATATCTATCTGTGCTTTTCTGGTCTGTAGAGCTTATAGGTACTTCTTTACATATTTTTAGTTTCTCTTGGAACTTAATATCTCTTGAAACAAAAACTCTATGTTTCTCTTTTACCCAAATTCTATAGCGTTCATCACCATCATAGCCTACTAGATAGCCTTTCATTGCTTTCTTTTCCATTTTTCGCCTTTTCTGAACTGGAATATGGAAATAACAAGCGCTAGCAATTATCCTTAAATGGTTTATTCTTGGTATTTTTCCATACCATAACTCATACGGACTAACGTTTTCTACTGTAGATTTACCAGTTCTGTTTAGTAGATAGATGGCTGTGTTGACTAATTCTGCCCATATTCCTGATGGAAACTCGATTTCTGGATTGGAAAACTTAAATGTTCTAGCCATTTCTATAGTTGTTCTGTTTTCTCGCTCACTACCACCATTCTGTTGAGGTGTATATGGCGCTGTTAGTCCTATCGTTATACCTTTACTTGTTAGTAACGATCTAACCTCATTATTGTCAAACTCTCCACCTCAATCTGACAATAATTCTTTTATCGAATGACCTGCGTTTTCTACCAACTGCAGCATATCTTTTAATCTATCCTTAACTTCGGATTTCTCTTTAAAAATATAACTAATTCTAAACTGCGTATAGTTGTCTTTAAAAATTAAAGGGTACCTGTACTTTTGAAATGATAAATCAAAAGGTCCCACTAAATCAGCTGATATTAACTCTGCAGGTTTGGTAGCTCTCTCTCTTGTATCAAAAGGAAGCCTATGCATCTTTCCATAAATACATGCTTCACAGAGTGCTTGGTCCATTTTGACTTTGATTCCCATCTCTTTCTTAAGTTTTGCTCTTACGTATCTCTTGTCTTGGTGTCCCCATCTCTCATGATACAGTTGTAACATCGATTTATCAGCTTCTGCAATACTACAGTGAACCTCTGCTTCTGAAATGATCGGATTCATTTTAAGCTTGTACAATCCTCGACCAACCTCTCTGGTTCCTGTTAATGCATTATTTCCAGTTTTAAACGTACATTCTGTTGACGTAGACGTAAAAATACTGTCATCTATATTTCTATCATGTGCTGCTAGAACTGAAAATAGATTTTTCGATATCTGAGGAACATACCATATGTCGTTCAAGGTAAGCAAATCTTGTTTTCTATTTTTATTGGAATACAGAAATTGTATTGTACCTTTTCCAACTGCTCCTAACATCTCGTTTCCTGCAGCTCTTATATTACATGGATTGTCAAACTTCTGAAAATCGATGATATACATGGTTGTATTTGTAACATGCCTGATTGCGCCATTATCTACCCACCAAACTGATTCATCATGCTCTGTGATCATAACTTCATGTAAATATAACAATGTCATATCTGCATCTTCTTTAGTCTTCACATCTGATGTCTTTGGTTTGTTCTTAGGCGGCCTACCATCAGCAATCCACTTTTTACAATTACGTACCCAGTGACCTTTTACCTTGCAATAATTGCAACTGGTGTCCTTACTTCTACTATGTACCTTAGCATGCTTTTCTACGACGAGAGCCTCTTGTTCACTGTTGCCATCCTTACTCTTGGCAAAATGTCTCTCAAACATGCAAAGCTGTACTGTCAAATCATCTAATGTCTTACTCTTGTCACTGTCATTTGAAAGCAGCATGCAACTTGTCTTAAAAGTCTTGAACTCTTCTGGTAAAATATGTAAAACTTTAGAAACTACCATTAACTCTGGAAGTGTGTTTTCTTTCTTTAATGCTAAATCGCTGTTTAACTTAGAAAACAGGCTCTTCAACTTAGCTATATGGGTCGACACATCTTCGTTCGCTGTCCAGTTAAAAGCAAAGAAATCTGTACAAAGCTTAAATAACTGATCCTTAGCTGATGCTTCAAAGAGATCTTTTAGTGCGAGCCACGCATCATGGGCTGTGGTTTTGTCCATGATCTTTTGATATACATTATCAGTTATTGCGCTTGTGATCATTGACTTAGCAGAACTATTAGCCTTACAGTACAAATAGAATCCTCTTAGAATTTCTTCTTTTGACCTTCTGTTGCTTCCTCTCCAAGCGGTTTGGGCTTCTTTAGCTTGCCATCAATACCATCTAACGCACCTTCATGATAATCTAGCATATCCCTCATTTTGTTCTTCCATATTGGCCAGTCGGTCTCACTTGTTAATGGTTTGATATGTTTCACTGGATCCATACTTTCAATCTTCTGTACCAAATAAAAAATTTTGCCTTCAACTAAAACTTCTACCTTAGGTAACGTACTACACTCATAACCTGATGAAGATATACTAATTTATTTAGTAAAATGTATATTCTAAAAACGGTGACGAGTAAAAACTATTTGTTATGACAAACTCAACATTAAAAACTATCAATGTCTTTTTGTAAATTCTGGTTAACACACATTGAATAGTTAAAAATTAAGGGTACTTCAATAATCTACACAAAATACACATCAGGTTTGATGATGGGGTGAACTACTCGATTGAAACCTTAGAATATTTGCAAACAGCTTCCAACAGCCTACATAGCCTAATAACTACGTCTTATGAAGCACTTGCTCTACTACACGTAAAATCAGGTACAGGGATGCGCTCTGGTGAAACAGGGATCTCAGGAAACTCAGAACTGAGACTAGAATGCTTTTTAATGTGACACAAAATTCAGGAAATCTGACTGAACACAATAAAGAGCTAAAAAGTTTCAAGATATTAATATGGAAGCAATTCTGCAAGGGTAACTAATAACTTACTCTCCAACAGTATAGACCTATTTAAGCAATCTAATGGTAAAATTTGATAACATTAGGCAAGAAAGTCTAGAGTCCCCTTCTAGAGACTCACTGCTTTGGAAGACACCCCTCAAAAGGTTGTCCTGGAATAGAAATACATCGTCGAAACAGAAGACAAAAGAATTATAGAAATACATCGTCCAAACAGAACAGAAGAGTTTGGTAGAGTAAAATCTTCACCCCAAATCAATTCAAATGGGTGATAAATAGCTTTAAAACCTATAAGTCACCAGACAAAGATGGTATATTTACTACTTTGCTTCGGCAAAGCATTAATGAGCTCCTTCCAATGAAAAGAGTGCTATTCAAAGAAACTTTTAATTTTGGAAATTTTCCATAGAGAATACATGCGTACGTAAAGGAGTTGAACCATCCATATTAATGTTTTTACAGTGGAAATAAAAAATGTTATTATCCTTATTTTTAAGAGCAACATCATCAACAACTCAAACCCAGTTGTGCCTTGAAATGGATGTCCACAAGGAGGAGGTCTGTTCCCTCTGCTTTGGTCTAAAACTAAAATATTTTGCCTTCAACGGTTTCGTGCTTGCCCTTTCCTGTGACTTCTAGGTTATCTGCATAGCTTGGAGTATGGCTATGCAGATGATCTAGAAGTGATAGTAAAGGTTAAGCACGAGAGCGGTATTCCCAGCCGAACGCAAATAACCCTCAATATTATCCCAAATTGAACCCACAAAGAAGATTTAAATGCCAATTCGAATAGGGAGGTTTCTGTAAGAGCGTCCGTACTAAATGGTCAAGAACTGACGTCCTGCAGTGAAATTAAGTATCTAGGAGTCATACTGGCTCCAATATATGGTTTATCACAGGGTCAAGCCTTGGAAGTGGCTCAGAGGAAAGTGTTTTAACCACCTTGATGGTAGGCTAAGCTTAAACTGATAACAGTAGGGATAGAATAACATTTTGGATATTATATTGATTTTGGTAATAGCTGCTGCAGGTCTTCGGATAAGTTGATAATGTTGATGAACCTTGCGTTTACGTCAATTCTCTTTTTATGTTCAACTAAAGCTTGAGACAGTATACATTTGGAGTGAATATTAAAGGGCAAGGAAGAGGCAACCATATCCTCGAATCACTCCTTCCTCCATTGAATTGAAGATCGTTCCTTCCAAGAGAGGTTGGCGATTATTCCTATATTCCGTTGGTCTAGCTTTATATTAAAAGCATCATTCTTATCGAGGCCATCTTTAAATTCAAATTGTGATTTTGATATATGTTCTTTACACTTACTGTAAAATCTATTGTGGATCATCTTAAATATATGGCTCATAAAATATGACAGTCAGAACATCTAATGGCAATTAGGTACTATAAGGCGCTTCAATTTTACCATTTCTTGACTGACGAGCCATCTGTATAACGTATCCTTCGTCTTCTTTCTTCAATTCAAAATTGTGTTGTTCTGATCTGTTGCCATAAAATAACTCTTGTAAATATTGCTATCAGGTTAATAGCTTCTCATTAATGACTTGCAATAAATATGTCGTCATCTTTTACTCTAGATTCCAATTCCCTTTTTGATCTGATAAATATGTGAGGACCTACAAAATATCCTTGCAGGTCATTTATCACCTGCTACTTAGTTTTTAAGGTACAAAACTATCAGCTTCCAATTATTAAGGTGTAATAGTTCGTCTAATAGACGACATACTCTTCATTCGATCGTAAAAAGTAATGTTAAAAAGTAATATTTGTGATCAAATGTTTTAAGTTTATATTTCCATAAGTGAAGCCTAAAATCCTGTTAGTTGCACTCCGTCAAAATACGACTTTATTTTGTGGCTTACACCACGGGATCAGGATATTATTATAATTATTCTTTCTAAAATTCAAAAGCGGTTTGCTTCTTATAATTCACAATATATGAATGTATGATATACATCCCGCCATAATAATTTCGATTGGCATGTGAATTATTAAGTAGAATAGATCAAGATATATTACTTGTTTCGATAGAGTCTACATAACACAATTAACTATAATTAAATGGTATAAACATTAGCAGCACTTAAACTGCTGGATTGAATGGTGATATTTCCAATTAATTAACTGTAGCAACCCATTTGATTACATTAAAATGACTGAAACACACATTACATCTGAAAGATAAATATAATACACACATCCAAATATCTAGATGCTAAAAAGGACTCCGAACTTATTGCAATTAGCAAACTATTGATAAATATTTGTATATTTATGACATCTTTTATATCTGTTGGAATTAGGTTATACATTAATTTTAGGAGCTAGGCAGGTAATTATGATATTATTAAATATTACAAAATTTACATTAGTCTTATTCAGAGCTTTATCTGAATGATCTACTTAATTGCGAGGTTTTCGGAACAAAGCCTGATGTTGAGAGTATGAAAAGCGATCGGACATTCAGTATTTCTGTAGAATATGGCAAATGCGAGGAAACCCGTTAATTTTTTTGTCCGAATTGTTTTCAAGATGTAATTTTGAATAACACTTAACAAATTTTGGTACAGGTCTCTTCACACAATACCTTATCACAGACTCAACCAAAATTTAATCATATAGATATTAGGAGTTTTTTTATTAAAAATTTCTCGTTTAACTTAAAATATAGGTATATATTTCAATCAACCTCAGATAGAAAGAGAATCTAAATTTCCAAATTCAAATTCTAGAGAGGGAAGCGATTTGTTTTTATAGCAGTTAATGTTAGTTTAAAGGAGCCTGACTAGTTGCATGATCCTATAATACTATTACAGTCAATCCTTCTGGAAGACGAAGTAATAATTCATATAAAATTATGCAAATTAATTTCATGCGATAGTACGAGTCTCGGTGCCTTACAGTATATTTTACGCCAAAAATGTGCAGCAAGGTTGTTTTTACGGGTAGCGTTAGCTTGGACTAATATTTATGGAATAATACAGATGAATTATTTAATTTCTTGCCTTGGGAAGCTGGGAATGGCGTATTGATTACAAGAGTAAAACTAGTATTTTACAAAAAAGAGACATTATAACAAGACGACAAAATAGCGCTCATCAGTACCAGATGATTACCTACTTGGAAAAAGAGTTGAGATGTTTAATAAAATTACAATATTTCAACAATAAAAACTTTTCCAAGATATTTGTCTAAATCTAAATAACAAATGAGTAGCTCATATGCAAAACCCGCTATGTGCTTCCTAACAGAATTTAGGGTATTAAAGAAAAACGTATAACCAAATAAAATTAGGGCATAGAAAATGATTAAATTATTGAAAAAATATTGGCTTTTGATAACTGGCAAAACCTTCTATTTTTCATTACTTAATGTTACTGCCTTATATTATTATTTTTATTTTCACGATTACTTCGGTTGGTCTTTGTCGGATCGGCCAGCGATCAAGACATTATCCCAGTACTTTTCGTATAATTGTTATTGTACCCAGTATTACAGCTTTGACACAGTGACTGACCACGTTGTCATTGATCTTCAGTTCTCTTAGGTATCTTTGAAAATCCTTATGTACAAGTCCGTTACAGCTGATAACTAATGGAACTATCACGACTTCTATGAAATTTAAAAATTCTCTTTAAACTATATGCCAGATCTTGATATTGTCACGAGTAGTTTATGGGGTAGCGCGTTTCTTTAATTAATAGCTTCTCAGAGAAGAGCAGCGTCGCGATTAGTACAATGATGGGATCTCAATGCTTCCTTTAATTCTACCACTGGATGTTCTACTCGCGAGGACACGCCTTGTTTAGCGTGCCGGGGGGTAACTGAGGTAGACCGGGACCGCGTTACGTGGGGTAAGAACAGATGATAAAGTAAGCACGTTTAGTTTATAACAATAACAAAGTATTAACGATAAAACCTTAACAGTAATTATTGGTCAGAAAAAATGAGATTCTATTATACTCGATTACTACGGTGCGCATGTTTTCTCGATTTGAGGTACTGTTTATA